>JBBGZY010000135.1:10407500-10595000 GCA_037952925.1 Lithobates clamitans
ATATGGTGGCAGACTGCGTTCCTGTGAGGAAACTCTGCAAGAAGACCCCAACAGATCCACAGAGGGGTTCCCAGTCTTATCAGCGCTGTGAGCGGCCCAAGAACAGGGACTGCGCACGGGAAAGGCTAAACCCGGCGGACGCTGCCGACTGCAGAGGTATGGACATACTGCTACTCTTCACCAGCACAAGAGGTATGAGGAAAAAAAGGAGAATGTTGGGGGAGGGACTACGTCTTTAATTTATGCTATTCACTGGTCCTGAGGGAGGAGTCGAGGCGGAGCTCTATCACTAGTATGCTGCCATGGAGGCACCAGGAAAAAAAGTTTTGTGCTTTAAAAAACAAAACAAAACAGTAAAGTTGTGTGGTTTGAACACCATTTTCATGTGTGGGCGGGACTTACGTGTGCATTCGCTTCTGCATGCGAGCACACGGACAGGGGCACTTTAATTTTTTTTTCTTTTTTACTGTTCATTTTACTTTATTTATTTTAGTTTAACATTTTTTTGATCACTTTTATTCCTATTACAAGGAATGTAAACATCCCCTGTAATAGGAATATGGCATGCCAGGTCCTCTTTACAGTGAGATATGGGGTCAATAAGACCCCACATCTCACCTCTAGGCTGGGAAGCCTGAAATTAAAAAAAAAAAAAAAAACTATCCTAGCTTCGATCGTAGCGGTGAGTCGGTAGAAGCATCGGAGGACGGCGGGAGGGGGGACGTCCCCTCTTGCCTCTCGTAAGAACGATCAAGCAGTGGAACAGCTGCTATGATCATTCTTATGGTGTAGGGAATCACCAGCTGAAAAAGCTGATATCTGAATGATGCCTGTAGCTGCAGGCATCATTCAGATATCCCCGCACAAAGTCAAGGACGTCACATGACGGCGGGCGGGAAGTGGTTAAAAAAATTTTTTCTTAACACAAAGTTGTCCATTTATACAATATTTCTAACACATAGCATGTACATACCAAAAATTACACCCCAAAATAGATTCTCCTTCTCCTCCTGAGTACAGCGATACCACATGTGTGAGACTTCCACAGCCTGGCCACATACAGTGGCAGAGTATAGCCTAGTATAGCTGGGTATGGCTGCGCATGGCCGGGCATGGCTGGGTATGACTGGGTATGCCTGGGTATTGCAGAGTATGCCTGGGTATTGCAGAGTATGGCTGGGTATGGCTGGGTATGGCTGGGTATGATTGGGTATGGCTGGGTAGTGCAGGGTATTGCGGAGTATTGCGGGGTAGTGCAGAGTATTGCGGGGTAGTGCGGGGTAGTGCAGAGTATTGCAGGGTATTGCAGGGTAGTGCGGGGTATTGCAGGGTAGTGCAGGGTAGTGCGGGGTATTGCAGAGTATTGCGGGGTATTGCAGAGTATTGCGGGGTATTGCGGGGTATCGCAGAGTATTGCGGGGTATTGCAGAGTATTGCGGGGTATTGCAGAGTATTGCGGGGTATTGCGGGGTATTGCAGGGTAGTGCTGGGTATTGCAGGGCATTAGAGTATGGAGGGATGGCTGAGCATGGATGGATGGATCCATGGATGCGACTGTATTTGTCACTGAGCAGCGCTGTGGGCACTACAGATGCAGCCCACAGCGCTGCTGCTATCTGATCCCTCCCCCTCTCCTCCCCCTCTGTACCGATCGATACACAGAGGGGAGGGAGGAACCGGTGTCATACATGACGCCGGTTTGTTTGCATGTGATCGCTCCGTCATTTGATGGAGCGATCACATGGTAAACGGCCGCAATGTTCTCTGGTGCGCGCCCCAGGGGGGGGCGCGAGAGCAGGAATCTGGGAGGACGTCCATGGACGCCCACCCAGAATAAGTCGACCGCGCTGTAGCCGTCTTTCAGCTATGGCCCGGTCGGCATGTGGTTAAAACTCTAGTTTTAAATTGATTTGAGCAGTTGCCATTTGTTTTACAGTAGTTCATCTGCGTGTGGCTCATGTTAAGGGTTGCTTTTTACTATGTATAGAGTACAGCGGTGGCCAATGGTATATCTTCTTGGGGGGCAGCAAACAGTTTACAGCCAGCTACCCCCAGACGGGGTCGGTCACCCGCAACACTTACCCCGGGCAGCGGCCTGTGTTTCCTTCTTGGCATCACGGTCTCCTCCTCTGGCCAATAGGGTAGCTTCTCCTTTCAGCCAATTGGGTAATGGGTCTCAGGACCCACTTCCTGATTGGCTGGGAGGCAGAATCAGTGTTACAATAGCAAATATTAATTCGCTATTGTCACAAAACTGGGTGGGCTCGGAGCGTAGTGCTCTGCGCCCCGAGCCCACACTTTTTTTGAAACCTATTAGAGCCTGTGGCTCTAATCACGTGCTTCAACCCCCCCATTGCAATCCATGCATCCAGCACCCTGAATGTAGATTAGGGGGCAGGACGCATGGATGGGGGGGAGGTGCCCGTGTGCCCCTTATGGACAGGCCGTCACTGATGGAATATAGAATAGGAAGGATAGGATTAAGTTACACACTATTAATGTATTTTGGTTGTACGTGGTGAGAATATTTTGAATATATTGTAGATTTTGTCCTTCATTATAAACACATTGTTGGAATACAGAAGTAGCAGCACTTTTACCATTATTATATTCTGGGTACAAAGAATTAATCTGAATACTGCTGGCAGGGTCGTGATATTATTTTCTCCCAACTTCTTATTCACTGGCAGCTGCCTCACTGGGCTATTTTCTTTTTTATATTAGGTTAAATGTGAAGATCTATTTTTTACCTCACTATACTAAAGCTATATCCCATTTACTATTTTTCATTTCAACTTCCGGCAGATTTTTTGAGATAGGAAAAATTAACACTCCAAGGGTGGAATAGGATCATCAACATTTACAGGGAATACGGAGCAGCCACAAAGGCCTTGTGGCTTCAAGTTACAGAATGTCTCTGAATCCTTTTCTACCAACAGCAGGGAGCCAACCACCCTGTTTCTGAGCTGTGCAAAACAGAACACTTTATTAAACATGAAAGAACAATGCAGTCCTAAAGAGTATCTACTGTATAACCAAATGTGTTCTGTTTGTTTTTTTGACAGAGTGGGGAAAGATTAGAACTCCTGTCAGGTTTGACTGCCATCAGAAGCGACACTGGAGAGATTCCTCCATTTTTGCTCAAGTATAAAGGTTGTCTCTAGGACAGGAAGTGAGGAGTAACACAGACAAAAGGTAAATTTTCTTTTTTTTTTTTTTTTTTTATGTTAGGTTAGAGGAACGCTAGGATCTTTGACACTTTTTTAGTGTCTGTTTTCCTTGCAGATTTTTGCTCACTTTCTGTATGATAAAATTCTGTCCCCAGAACAAAACATAAAGAGAAATAAAGTGGTTCCAACTCTTCCCCATTCTATCCAAAAGAAAACAAAAAAAGTTTTGCTTATACAGTACATCTGGAAAGTATTCACAGCACTTCACTTTTTTCCACATTTTGTTATGTTACAGCCTTATTCCAAAATTTAATAAATTCATTATTTTCCTCATAATTATACAAAAAATACCCGATAATGATAACATGAAAGAAGTTTTGTTTTGAGATCTTTGTAAATGTATTAAATAAAAAACTAAAAAAATCATATGTACATAAGTATTCACAGCCTTTGCTCAATACTTTGTTGAAGCAACTTTGCCACCAATTACAGCCTCAAGTATTTTTGAGTATGATGCTACAAGCTTGACACACCTATTTTTGGGCAGTTTCTCCCATTGTTCTTTGCAGGACCTCTAAAGCTCAA
This sequence comes from Lithobates clamitans, assembly GCA_037952925.1. Lineage (NCBI taxonomy): Eukaryota > Metazoa > Chordata > Amphibia > Anura > Ranidae > Lithobates > Lithobates clamitans. Next base: position 10,411,256 of record JBBGZY010000135.1, read on the forward strand.
TCAGGTCAGATGGGGAGCGTTAGTGCACAGCCATTTTCAGATCTCTCCAGAGATATTCAATCGTGTTCAAGTCTAGACTCTGGCTGGGCCACTCAAGGACATTCACAGAGTTGTCCCGTAGTTGATATCTTGGCTGTGTGCTTAGGATTGTTGTCCTGTTGGAAGATGAACCTTCACCTCAGAGGTTCAGAGCACTCTGGAGCATGTTTTAACTCATGGATGTCTCTGTACATTGCTGCATCCATCTACATTCACCTCAATCCTGACAAGTCTAACAGTTCCTGCCGTTGAAAAACATCCCCACAGCATGATGCTGCCACCACCATGCTTCACTGTTGACATGGTATTGACCAGGTTGATGAGCGGTGTCTGGTTTCCTCCAACCATGACGCTTGCCAATCAGGCCAAAGAGTTCAATATTTGTTTCATCAGACAACAGCATTCTGTTTCTCATGGTCTGAGGGTCTTTCAGGTGCTTTTTGGCAAACTCCAGACAGGCTGTCATGCCTTTGAGAAGTGGCTTCCATATGGCCACTTTACCATACAGGCCTGATTGGTGGAGTGCTGCAGAGATGGTTGTTCTTCTGGAAGGTTCTCCTCTCTCCACAGAGAAATGCTGGAGGTTTGTCAGAGTGACCATCGAGTTCTTGGTCACCTCCCTGACTAAGGTTCTTCTCCCCTGATCGCTCAGTTTGGCCGGGCGGCCCTCTCTAGGAAGAGTCCTGGTGGTTCCAAACTTCTTCCATTTACAGATGGAGGCCACTGTGCTCATTGGGACCCTAAATGCTGCTGAAATTTTTCTGTCCCCTTTCCCAGATCTGTGCCTCCTTAAAATCCTGTCTACAGACAATGCCTTGAATTTCATGGCTCGGTTTGTGCTCTGACATGCACTGTTAACTGTGGGACCTTATATGGATAGGTGTGTGTGCCTTTTTAAATCATGTCCAATCAGCTGAATTTACCACAGGCGGACTCCAATCAAGTTGTAGAAAAATCTCAAGGATGATTAGTGGAATCAGTATGCACCTAAGCTCAATTTTGAGTGTCATGGCAAAGGCTGTGAATACTTACAGTATCTCACAAAAGTGAGTACACACCTCACATTTTTGTAAATATTTTAATATATCTTTTCATGTGACAACACTGCAGGCTTGAATGGAGGAGAAGATTTGGATGCCGCACACCGGATGTAGTCAAAAAAACTTCACTTTATTGAAAAAATGGGATCATCAAAATAACAAGACTGTCATGCAGAAAGTACAGGTAGGCTGACGCGTTTCGCACTCAGGACTCATGTGACAACACTGAAGAAATTACACTTTGCTACAATGTAAAGTAGTAAGTGTACAGCTTGTTTAACATTGTAACTTTGCTGTCCCATCAAATCAACTCAACACGCAGCCATTAATGCCTAAACCGCTGGCAACAAAAGTGAGTACACCCCTAAGTGAAAATGTCCAAATTGGGATCAGTTATCCATTTTCCTTTCCCGGTGTCATGTGACAAGGTTACAAGGTCTCAGGTGTGAATGGGGAGCAGGTGTGTTAAATTTGGTGTTATCGCTATCACTCTCTCATACTGGTCACTGGAAGTTCAACATGGCACATTATGGCAAAGAATTCTCTAAAGATCTAAAAAAATAATTGTTGCTCTACATAAAGATGGCATAGGCTATAAGAAGATTGCTAAGACCCTGAAACTGAGCTGCAGCATGGTGGCCAAGACCATACAGCGGTTTAACAGGACAGGTTCCACTTAGAATAGGCCTCGCCATGGTCATCCAAAGAAGTTGAATGCACGTGCTCAACTTCATATCCAGAGGTTGTTATTGGGAAATATACGTATGAGTGCTGCAGAGTTTGAAGGGGTAGGGGTCAGCCTGTCAGTGCTCAGAACATACGCCGCACACTGCATCAAACTGGTCTGCTTGGCTGTCGTCCCACAAAGGAAACCTCTTCTAAAGATTATGCACAAGAAAGCCCGCAAACAGTTTGCTGAAGACAAGCAGACTAAGGACATGGATTACTGGAACCATGTTCTGTGGTCTGATTAGACCAAGATAAACTTATTTGGTTAAGATGGTGTCAAGCATGTGTAGTGGTAACCAGGTGAAGAGTACAAAGACAAGTGTGTCTTGCCTACATTTAAGCATGGTGGTGGGAGTGTCATGGTCTGGGGCTGCATAAGTGCTACCGGCACTGGGGAGATACAGTTCACTGAGGGAACCATAAATGTTAACATGTACTGTGACATACTGAAGCAGAGCATGATCCCCTCCCTTCAGAGACTGGGATGCAGGGCAGTATTCCAACATGATAATGACCCCAAACACACCTCCAAGATGACCACTGCCTTGCTAAAGAAGCTGAGGGTAAAGGTGATGGACTGGCCAAGCATGACTCCAGATCTAAACCCTATTGAGCATCTGTGGGGCATGGTTCCCTCAATGAAATGTAGCTCCCCAACTTTTTTTCTTACATCGTTCTAATTTTGTATTTCCTTCAGTTTTATCTATTACCCCATACACACATAGTGGAATTACCTGTAGTACACTTTCCTTACTATAAGTCCCCATTTGACACGTCTTTATATATCATGTTATATAGTATCACATCCAGCATATACAGAAGATTTAGTACACCTGTTACATCTTCCATTCATGGATGCCTCCTGCTGGACAACATCACAATATGCACTTGTTTTTCTATGATTGGGCATGCATTGTTCATCTCTGTATGGGCTTGTGTATAATATGTGTGTATATATGTCACCCACGCCTGGTTATGTGGGTTCTTTAGCCTCTAGATAATAATTATTATTTTATTTGTTTTGTTGCTTCTTTTAAGTGCATGAAGGCATTTTTGCCATATGATGCATCGATCTACATTATTCTTCATTAATATGGTGTTTTTGATGTGTATGTATATATATATGTGGATGTAATTTTAGAGATGTATAAACGGATTTTTAAAACAGCTTACCTGAAAAATCCTTTTCTTGGAGTACATCACGGGACACAGAGCACCATAATAATGACTATGTGGGTTATACGCTTACCTTTAGGTGATTGGACACTGGCAACCAATAGTAAGATGGTTCCTCCCATATAACCCCTCCTATACAGGAAGTGCCTCAGTTTACTAGCAAGCAATGACGATCCCAGAAAGAGGCGAGGGACCTCTGTGTCCAGTGATGTACTCCGAGAAAAGGATTTTACAGGTAAGCTGTTTTAAAATCCGTTTTTCTTTATCGTACATCACGGGACACAGAGCACCATAATAATGACTATGTGGGATGTCCTAAAGCAATGCATCTGAGGGGGGGGGGACACATTATCCCTAAGCCCAACGGGCCTAAGACTATAAAGCTGCCTGCAACACGCTGTGGCCAAAAACAGCCTCTTTTGAGATCTCACATCCACCTGATAAAACCTGGTGATACCAGTTGATATATGCCACTACTGTGGAGTTGTCGGACTGGACTCTGACAGGAAGAATGACAGAATCGCAGGGCCAGACGAGCTGCTCGGATCTCCAATAGATTGATGGGCAGAGTCCTTTCTGTCTGGGACCATCTCCCTTGAACAGACGCTTCCTCTAGGACTGCTCCCCAGCCGAGAAGACTGGCGTCCGTGGTTACAACTTTCCAGGCTACCGGTGGAAAAGATTTTCCTCTTTTTTAAGTTGCTGGTTTTCAACCACCAAGAGAGGTTCCATAGAACCTGTGGAGATAGAACCAAAGGCTGATCCAGGGTTCGAGCTGACTTGTCCCAGGCTTTTAGAATACTGTTCTGGAACACTCTGGAGTGGAACTGTGCATATGACACTGCGCTGAAAGATGATACCATCTTGCCCAGTAATCTCATGCACAGCCGAATAGAAGGGGTTAGCTCTTTTTTCACCTTCTGTACGAGTTCCACTATGGAGGCGACCTTTAAGGGTGGAAGAAACACCTTTTCTTGAGCGGTGTCCAAGACCAGATCCAAATACACCAAGGTTTGGGTCAGACAAAGAGCTGACTTGTCCATATTTAGAATCCAACCTAGGCGTTGTAAAAACCGTACTGTTCTTAACATGTTTTGAACTAGTATGGGGCGAGAGCATTCCGTTAGAAGAAGATCGTCCAGATATCCTACTACGGGGACTCTATGAGACCTTAGGGAGGCCAATACTGAGGCCAAAATCTTTGTGAAGACCCTGGGGGCCGTGGCCAAACCAAAAGGCAGTGCCACAAATTGGAAATGGCTGCCCTCTACAGCGAAACGTAAGAACCTCTGATGTGGACCGAATATCGGCACATGAAGGTACGCGTCCTTGATATCTATGGACGCTAAATAGTCTTCCTTTCTCAGAGACTTTATTATTGAACGAACCGACTCCATGCGGAAGGATCAGACATCTACAAAGAAGTTGAGAGCCTTGAGGTCCAAAATGGGCCTTACTTCCCCATTTGGTTTTGGAACGGTGAATAATTTTGAGTAAAACCCCTTAAATCTTTCCTCGTGCGGAACCTTTACAATTACCCCCTGCGTCAGCAGATGGTGTAAAGCTAGGAATAGGCATCTTCTTTTCTCTAGATCCTCGAGTACAGAAACTCTATTCTGTAACCTTTTTTTACAGTGGAAATTACCCATCTGTCTTGAACCAGTTCTTCCCAGGCCTCCCCAAACAGCCGAAGCCTGCCCCCCACTAGTGAGAGCGGGGGCGCCCCTTCACAAGGTAGACTTGGAGTTGGCCTTGGGTGTTTTTGGGGCCCAGGGTTTCTTCTGACCCTGGGGCCTTTTAAACCCAGACGGCTGAGGCCGTCGATACCGCTTAGGGGAAGAGGCACCAGGTCCTTGAGCATTAGGAATTTTATAAGAGGGTTGCTTCCCTTTTTTTTTAATAGGAAGCAGGGCACTCTTTCCTCCAGAGATCTTTTGGATGTATTTATCCAGATCCTCGCCAAACAGGCGCTCTCCATGAAATGGGAAAGCTGCGAGTAGCCTTTTACATGGCGTCTCAGCAGACCAGTTCTTTAGCCACAATACTCTGCGCATATGAACTGACAGTAACGCAAAACGAGACATCTGTTGGATTGAGTCTTTCAATGCGTCTACCGCAAAACATAAGGCATGAGGGATCTCTGATAACTCCTCAGCAGATTCCTTCTGGCAAGGTATGTTCTTTACCAACTTCTTAAAGCGATCCTTTAGTGATTGGCAAATCCCAATAGCTGCGATTGCTGGCTGAACTGCTGCACCAGCCACCGAAAAGGAGGCCTTTAATAAGGACTTTAGCTTTTTATCAGCCGGATCCTTGAATACCTGGGCATTATCCACTGGACAGGTTAAACTTTTATTCACAGAAGATATGGCAGCGTCCACCAAGGGTGTGCTCCATTTTTTCCTGAACTTCTCCTCCATAGGATATAGGACAGAAAACCTTTTTGGAGGTAAGTATATCCTGTCAGGGTGCTCCCAGTCCGCGTAAACCACCTGCTCCAGTAACGGATGCAACAGGAACGCTTGGGAAATTTGCTGAGGTCGCAAAGATCCCAAAGTAGAACAGGAGAGTGCAGACTCCTGAACCGGGGGTAACTTAAACCCAATTCGTACCATCTCTATTAAAGATTGGATAAACAATTTTTGGGAATGGGAGGCTGAAATTGGCTCTTCAGAGCCAGAGTCCTCACCCGAGGATTTCTCCTTCCTCTCAGTCCTTTATGACCACTTCTTCCAAATCCTCTGCCCATTCTGGTTCCAGATCACCTGGACCCATCTGGCTATAAGAGTCCTGGTGCTCTAGTGACTCTCCACTTGGCCCAGGGGAGGGAGATCTATTACGCTTCCTCCCCCCCGTGTTACAGAGGCAATCATGGAAGCTATTTTGTCCTCAAGGCCTGCTAAGGCAGATGCCAAATCCTCTTTTGGAACATAAGTCGAGGCAGGTACATTGTAGTAGCCACTATGCCTGACAAGTGCAATGGCTTAGCCAGGCCAGATGCCGCAGGTCTTTCAGGAGAAACTGAGGCTGCATCAGCATGGGGTTGGTCTCCTACTTTGCGGAGGGACTCTTACCCCTGTGCTTGCCTTGTTCCCTATACCTCGTTTTCTGGAAGACATTGCTTACACACGAGGAATAAACAAGGAGTACTCCCCACAAACTATAACCAGCCTTAAACCTGTCACCACTGTGTCCAAGACCACCAGACTCATGTGCCCAACAATCGCTCTGTGTTTGTCCACGCACACGCCAAGAGCTCCATGCCTATAAGCACTAGCTTGAGAGTGAGCACGCGCTTCAGCGATCGGCGGCACGCCTACCGCTTGGCGCATGCGCCGTCCTGACGCACGCGGCGCACAGCAGCGGCGCACGCGCACACTGGCGGCGCACACACGACGGACACATGGCGCTCGCATGCGCACCTCGCGCACGACAGAATTCAAAAATGTGCGCCAAACCGGCCTTCTGTAATCTTAGACATGGGCTCAAGGCTTATACCAGCAGTTACACAGGGAAATACATATATAAATATAAAATCCCAAAGGGTGTACTCACCATCCCAAGCAGCAGGGCCTGTCTTACCAGGCCCAATCTTCCCCCCATCACGGCGGGTAGTGCCTCTAGGGACCTTCAGGGACCGGGTTCCCCATATATTGGGGTCCACACCCCTGGACCTGTAAAGCACCCTTTCTGGTTTCCTTGGGCAAGATTGACCAGGAATACCAACTTACAAGGGTCTAGCGCCTATATAGGACACATTACAAGCAACACCCCGTTCTTGAACCGAGGTTCGGTACCATCCACTTTAGCTTTGTTATGCCATCCGACTGGATCCGATTATAACGTCCTCAGTGGGACATTCTTTGAAAAAATTTGAAGTGCTTCAACAGCCATGACCATCACCTTCAAGACACTGGCGAAAAACGGAGGCACTTCCTGTATAGGAGGGGTTATATGGGAGGAACCGTCTTACTATTGGTTGCCAGTGTCCAATCACCTAAAGGTAAGCGTATAACCCACATAGTCATTATTATGGTGCTCTGTGTCCCGTGATGTACGATAAAGAAATTATATATATATATATATATATATATATATATATATATATATATATATATATATATACATATATACATACATCTGTGTATGTTTATGTGTATATATTTGTTATACCCATTTGTTATATACATGTTCATTGTCTTCCCCACAAGGTGTTTATGCTGGCATTTGTAGTTCCCTCCCATTTGTTTACCCGTCCTCCTGTTGCTGTGTATGTTTTTTGTCATGCAATTCCTATTGTCTTCCTTCTCTGTGTTCTCAGTGCTGGTATAGTACATTGCAATACTGGGTTCAGGATGCCTCCTCCCTTTCCTGCCCACAATCCCACCCACAGCCTCGCCCCCAGACTATAAGAAGCCACATCCTTCAGCTTCTAGTTACTGGCATGAAGAAGCAACCCCTTTACATCACTTCCGGTTTGCGGTCCATGCTGGTTGTTGGTCTCCTTCTGCTGACGTCACCTCTGGGTCTTGCATTCCATGCTGATCCCAGCAGCGTGATTGATCCCTTGGTGTTTCTACTGCTGCAGCTTCCCTCTACTGGCCAGGTTGGGACTCCCTTTTGCAGATTGGACCACTTCTGGGACCTCCACCACTGGGACCACCCTGATGCCGGACCACCATCCCTATACATTCCGATTATGAGCCCTCTTTCATCTGATGTCTTGTATCTGTTTTTAACCCTTTGGGCTATTAAGGTCTTTTTAATGCTGCACTTAGAGGCGCCTCTTTTTGTTTTGTTTTTATCCACTTAATGTTGTAGACTACCCCAGATGGGAAATAAATCTTTGGAATGTATGTTTTAGTATGTTGACGCCTAATAGAGTGGGTTAATAATCTCCCACTTTTATTTTCTTTGTTAATGTTTACACATACAACTTTGTAGGTCTGAATGAACTTCAAACTTCAATAGGCTATTGCTATAACAAGGATGAGTGTTTATCTTTATGATTATAGTGTTTATAGTCCTGCTCTCTGTATTGTTTGTAACAAAACTAAAGCATGTTGGAAACGGGAGGAATTACACCAGGCTGGTCACTGTTATTTTGTTTGTCAGTGTCCAAATCCTCCTTCAGTAGGCAGATAACTCAACTGTCTCTTAATCCTGTGTACCTTAAAGTGGATGTAAACCTGGTTCATGAAATTTGAGCTGGGTACATATATCTGTAGTGTTTTCTTATCTCTCTCCAAAGCATTAAGTCCTGTGTGTTTATTCTGTTCAGTAGCTCTGTTATCAGCCTCATAACTTCTGACAAGTTCTCCAAGACAGGAGATAAAACCAGCCTGAAGTTTGTGTCATGGGCGGTTGCTATAAATAGATTAGCAGAGAGCTTGACTTCTCACAGCAGAGCTCTGCACATTACTTCTATCCTTTGCCAATGTGCAGTGGGGGTGTGTGCCTTTCCTCCAATCATCTGTCTTGGCTGTATGCCAATAATCCACTCCCAGTGCTGAACAGGAAGAGAAAATCTGTAACATGATGCGCACTTTCTAAAGGCTATATAAAGCTGAAGACAGCAGATATACATGTTAAACTTATGTAGGGAGATTTGTTTCATCTCTGTGTATCATCTGAGGCTGTTCACTTCACTGGGTATATGTGAAGGTTTACATTCACTTTAATGAACTCAAAGAAAACAATGTTTGTCTAAACTGAAAAATCCTTTTCTTGGAGTGCATTATGAGGCACAGGATAATATCCTGTAACACTGTGGTTTACTGCCACCCCCTTTAGGACACTGTCAAGAATTGGACACTGGCAAAGCAAAGCTGTTAGGACATCCCAGTATAAATCCTCCCCCACCAGCATGCCTATTTGCAATCTGAGGGGTTGGGAACAGCATGCAAAAACTAACAGGACCACAAGGAGCAACCAACAGGTTAATAAGGACGACTCAAAGGAACTTAAAGGGTCACCTGAAGAACTTTACAATCAGAGCCCACATCAGCTAAGGTGTTAACATCCACCTGGTAAAACTTAAAACATTTACCACCAACCCCCTACCTCTGTTACCATGCAGTGAGCTGTGTGTACAGTACAGGGGGACATATCTCACCGGCATACAGAATCTCTAACTAACATAATTGGTGACTACTAGAGGTGTTAATTTTAGGGATTGAGTTTTGGGTACTGGTTCACAGATCTAAGTGATGGCACATGAAGGGGTAAGGTGAGTATTATGTGCCACAGATCTGACTAGAGCTATGGATACTAGACAGTGAGTTGTGTGTGCTGTGGGGTAACTTTAACTTAATTCCCCTTGTGCACTTTAATTTCTTTGTTTACAGGAAATCAGTAACTTCACTTCCTGTGTGTGTGTACAATGCATGATATCTTTAGAGTCAGCAGGCAACAGAGTGCAGTTATCATTAATGCTCTGCCAGTAAGGACATGAATTATTGAATTTTAGTGTCTGTTTTAACTCTCAAAGAAACGGACTAGTTAGTCAGGCAACCAACATATTAGTGAAAGCACAAGCTGTGCAGCTCTACCTGTTACTAACCCATACCTCCCTCCCTGATGATGCCATCACTGTTATCCAGCGATCAAAGGCCTTACCTAATGAGGTAAAAAGAGCTCAAAGCTATGTTATGCTATAAAAATGTAGGCACAGCTGACCTCTACTTAAGATCTAATTTATTAACACAATTTAATGTGGTAAAGCAATTATTTAACCACCTCAATACAGTGCATTTTCGCCCCCTTCCTGCCCAAGCCATTTTTCAGCTTTCAGTGCTGTCGCACTTTGAATGACAATTGCGCGGTCATACAACACTGTACCCAAATGAAATTGTTATCATTTTTTCCCCACAAATAGAGCTTTCTTTTAGTGGTATTTGATCACCTCTGCGGTTTTTATTTTTTGCGCTATAAACAAAAGAGTGACAAGTTTTGCTAGGGAGTGATTCTAACTGTAGGGGGCGGGGACTCACTAGGGGAGGAGACCGATCGGTGTTCCTCTGTACTGGGAACACACCATCGGTCTCCTCTCCTCTGACAGGAACGTGGATCTGTGTGTTTACACACACAGATCCACGGTCCTGCTGTGTTACCGGTAATCGCGGGTGCCCGGCAGATATCGCGGCCGCCGGGCACGCGCACTGGGTGCCTAGTGACATGTGGCGCGCGCCCCCTGGTGGCCTAGGAAAGCGAGGACGTAATATGAAGCCCGCCCGCCACGAGAGCTGCGCCGCCTGGCCGTCAATTGACGGCCGGCAGTCGGCAAGCAGTTAAAAAAGTACTTTTAGAGTGTAATTCCTGATAAAAAGCTACAAAGCATTTCTGCACATGTAAAAACATTACAAAAGTATTTATTTTAAATAATTGCTTTACCACATTAAATTGTGTTAATAAATTAGATCTTAAGTAGAGGTCGGTTGTAACTGGTATACACAACTCACTTGTTTACAGACATAAAGTGATTGGTTAGACAGGGAGATGACTAAAATGTCCGTAGGGACCTAAAGACTGTTATGCCGCGTACACATGAGCGGACTTTACGGCAGACTTTGCCCGGCGGACTGGATTTCGTCGGACAATTCGATCATGTGTGGGCTCCAGCGGACTTTGTTTTCTCAAAAGTTGGACGGACTTAGATTTGAAACATGTTTTAAATTAATCCGTCAAAATCGAGTCCGGTCGAAAAGTCCGCTCGTCTGTATGCTAGTTCGACGGACAAAAAGCCACGCTAGGGCAGCTATTGGCTACTGGCTATGAACTTCCTTGTTTTAGTCCGGTCGTACGTCATCACGTACGAATTCGACAGACTTTGGTGGATTGTGTGTAGGCAAGTCCGTTTATTCAGAAATTCCGTCGTAAAGTACGTCGAAAAGTCCGCCGAGCAAAGTCTGCCGTAAAGTGCTAATAGATTTTGGGAATAAAGGTTGATTTATTTTGGTGTTCTCTGTACAGTGTTTTAACCTGCAGACATATGATATTCAGCGAGCATGTTTATGGGTCTACAGTATAAACACGTTCTAATGAAAGAACAATCATACACCGGTTAGTCTTTCTAATCATCATCAACTGTAGACCATAGAAAAAAGAATCCCCCTTGGATTGGGACTTTGACAGACCACCAACTCTTGGAATAAAAGATGTGTTTTATTAATATGCTTGAAAAAGACGTGAAAGCATCTATAACATACAGAATAAAAAATCGTTCCATACAAAATTGATACAAAATCAAAACAGAGAATATATACAAGGTGTATACGCTATTTGATCTTAGGGGCCATGGGTGCTACCTGAACACAAAGTCATTCCATGGGAATCCATACATGTATAAAATACTTACAATTCTCAAACCCCTGATGAAGGTACCAGAATACCGGAAGCGCGTCGGGTATTGGGGTATACTACCCCCATGAGTGTACATCCACCATTTTCACCTTGTATATATTCTCTGTTTTGATTTTGTATCAATTTTGTATGGAATGATTTGTTTATTCTCTATGTTATAGATGCTTTTACATCTTTTTTAAGCATATCAATAAAACATATCTTTTATTCCAAGAGTTAGTGGTCTGTCAAAGTCCCAATCCAAGGGGGATTCATTTTTTTTATGGTCTACTATGTAAGGGATGGGACCACCATACTCTACACTTGTTATGATGAAGCCCCCTTTTTTGTTTAATCATCATCAACTGTTCATAAGCACTGTTCGTTTTCGTGGAAGAACACATACCTTCTCCAAAAAGATGCATTATTAGTTTAGAAAGTGCTTGCTTCAGCTGAAACTCCACCAATTTCACAGCTTCCAAAGTGTGGGCTTCTTGCTTGTTCGGTGTACGAATCCCCTGCTCAAACAGCTGGCAAGTATCCATATTTTTTACTTCAGCAAACAACTAAAAAAATAAAAGAAACATTATACGAGGAAGATATGATGTAACAACTTGTGTGCAATCATGTAAATAAATGTTAACCTAAAAATGAGCATAGATATAATGTATAATTATTGGTGCTAGTACTCGCTATCCGAAATGATGCACTGTAATAGGTGTTTATTAGTATATTCATAATCCTACAGAATAAGGAACACATGGGTTCATGGGTTTACAGGTCCTATTTGTATAGGCTTATTTAAATATATAAATTGTAAGCGATAGATATAGATATATGTATATATATATCTAATGCCACAAATCTCAGTGACAGTTAACTGCTGAATACATTCCATTATGTTTCCCATTTGTATGTATGAGTGGTTTAAATTAGAATGCATTCTGTTATACTAATTTAAACAGAAAAGCTGAGTGATTTATGCAACCTCTTTTCTGTAAATTCACATGTGAAAAGGAACATTACATTCCTTTTAGAGTTTGAAATGCAAATGGGAATATACAGGAAACCTTCAGTGTTTAATTGTGCTGCTTTTGGAGAGTAAAGATTAAGCTTTAACCTTGAGATAAAACCTCAGTGGTCTTACTACTACTACTACTGATGTATGCAGAATTAAAGCCGATACTGATAAAGGCCAACTCCAAATAGAATTTTCATATTTTAACATAAAAACTATGATAAGTCTAGCTGGGATGGGTAAACAAGGAGTAATGCAGGGGGGGGGGGTCTACGCAGGTGGTCTCTGTTGATGAGGAGGATCCAAGCTGAGGCTGATCTGGTCCTCCCCTTTTTCACTGGGCCAGCATTAAAGGTGGCCTTAAATAGCATTTTCGCGAGCAAAGTTGAAGCAAGCTAAACTCTCTCTCAATCAAAATTAACTATTTTTTATACTTATGTTGTTGGAATTAGCAAATAGGTAGAAAGGTAGTGTATATTCGCTTGCTTTCAACTTTTTTTTTTTTTTTTTTACATTTGTTCAGTTTCTTCCTGGTTTTTGGCCCAGGCAAAAATGATGTCACACATTCTAGGAGTCTTCATGTGCATTTTTTTTCTTTCATTGGGTGGAGGGGAGCAGGGGAACACTTTCTTGCTTCCATGCCAGAGGTAGGGGCAGATGAATTCCAGGAAGTAAATGCTATATGAATCATCTGCCCTTACTCAAGATGTCCATGGCTAGAAATGTTAGGAGGGTGTTTTTCAAAGTGATTTCTCAAAAAAAAAATGCATGGAGACATGGAAGGATGGCAGAGTTTTCTTTGAATATTGAAAATTAATTAAACAGCATTTTCAGTTGGTGGTGCTCAGATATACAGAAGTTAAGTTCAACATTAAGAACTTCAACCCCTGTGCTACTTTCTTTCTTAAAACAACAAACATGTTATACTTACCTGCTCTGTGGAATGGTTTTGCACAGTCAGAGCAGCCCAGAACCTTCTCTTTCCGTATTCCCCATCAGCGCTCCTGGCTCCTCCCCCTCATCAAATTCACCCATAGCAAGCCATTTGCTATGGGGGCACTCATGTGGGCTCCAGAATGCAGTAAGGTTAGTTACATAGTTAGTCTGCTTGAAAAAAAGACACTAGTCAATCTAGTTTAACCAATTAATCTTCTGTCTTTACAAACACTTTAACCACTTAAGGACCGCCCCACGTACCTGTACATGATTCTTTGGATTGGCTCTGGGGCACGCACGCCGATGGAGGCACGCTGCCACTGTAACTGGACACAGTGGGAGCCAATCAGCGGGTCCGGTGGCCGCGATGGTTGCCGGGACCCATCGATCGTTCGTAGGAGAGACAGAACGGCGGGCTGCCTTTGTAAACAAAGCAGAAAGCTGTTCTGTCAGAGAGGTGGAGAGAGAGATCTTATGTTCCTACTAATCAAGAACACAGATGTGATGTCTCTCTTCCTCCAGTCAGTCCAACGCCCACACAGTTAGAAATCACTGCCTAGGAGCACACTTAACCCTTTGATCGACCCTGATGTTAACCCCTTCCCTGACAGTGTATTTATACAGTGAAAGTGCATTTTTTTTTAGCACTGATCACTGTATTGGTGTCACTGGTCCCCAAAAACTGTCACTTGGTGTCAGATTTGTTTGCAGCAATGTCACAGTCCCGCTAAAAATCGCTGAACGCCGCCATTACTAGTAAAAAAAAGTCCATAAATATATCCCATAGTTTGTAGACGCTATAACTTTTGCACAAACCAATCAATATATCGATTTTTTTTTTTTTTTACCAAAAATATGTAGCAGAATACATTTGATGAAGAAATTCGATTTTTTAAATTTTTTTTTATTGGATATGTTTTATAGCAGAAAGTAAAAAATATTGTTTTTTTCACAATTGTCTGTCTTTTTTTGTTTATAGTGCAAAAAATAAAAACCGCAGAGGTGATCAAATACCACCAAAAGAAAACTCTATTTGTGGGAAAAAAAGGTCATCAATTTTATTTGGGTACAGCATCGCACGGCCACGCAATTGTCAGTTAAAGTGACACAGTGCCGTATCGTAAAAAAATGGCCTGGTCAGGAAGGGGGTAAAACCTTCCGGAGCTGAAGTGATTAATTTGCTAAATTACTCAAAAACAAGATTTCCATGCAGAAATATGAGCATCCAGCCCTTCTCACATGGCTAATAATTCGCAAGTTTCAGTTCTTTTCGCAAGTTGGTAAAATTTGCAGAGGCTTTCCATTTTGAAAAATCACATTAACACATAAAAGACTATTCACTTTTTCCACAGGAAATGTGGCACTCTTCTTTAAATGTTCACTAAACTTACATATTGTGCACATCAAGGTAAAGCAGGGTTTCTCAACCGCGGTGCCACAGCAAAAGCGTAAAAAACTACACTACCAGTTGTGTGCCTTTTAAACTGGCATGTAACCTCCTGTGGGATTCTCTACTGTGCAGAAGCATATCGGGAGGCCATCCAGCAGGCTTGGTTTTCCCTCACTCTCCTCCACAGCTCATAGGGAGTTAGTTGTCAGCAGAGGGTGGGGGATGTAACATTCTCTTTTCAGAGTTTATATGGAATTCTGTTTCCCCCAACTTCTCCCGATGCATCTTGAGGTGGTGGGGCCACCTTTTCCCTTCTCACACAGGTGGGTGCTATGGCTGATCCAGCAGCAGAAGATGGAAAAGCAGAGATAGCAGCCCTGCAAGTCTCCCTTTCCAGTGGTGCGATAAGTGGCTGAGGACAGAGCTTTCTCAAGCAGGAATTCCATGCTTTTGCTCACTGGCTGCAACTACATACAGTCCCTGACAAAAGTCTTGTAGCTTGTGTACAAACTGACCTGAAGTGCCGCTAAGAAATAGAGGCTGAAGACCAGATCCACTGCTCATGTGGCAGACACCTTCAATGTGTCTCAGCGTCAAGTTCAGAGGATAAAAAAAAAAAAAGATTTGAAGAGACTGGAGACGTTTTGGACAAGGCCAGGTCAGGCCGACCCCGCAAGACAACTGCTCGAGAGGACCGTTTGTTGGCTCGAAAATCCAAGGCCAGCCCATTTTCCACTGCAGCAGAGCTCCACGAGACCTGGTCACCTGAAGTCCCTGTGTCAACCAGAACAGTTTGTCAGATTCTGTCTCGAAATGGCCTCCATGGTCGAATCAGTGCCCATATGCCAGCACTAAACAAAAGACAATTGAAAAACCGTGTGGCATTTGCCAAGGGCCACAGCATGCTAAAAGGATGGACTCTGGAAAAGTGGCAGAAGGTGGATATTTCAGATGAATCTTCTGTTGAATTACACCACAGTCGCCGCAAATATTGCAGGAGAACTACTGGAACCCGCATGGAGCCGAGATTTACCCAGAAAACAGTGAAGTTTGGTGAAGGCAAAATCAAGGTCTGCGTTACATCCAGTATGGGGGTGTGCGAGGGATCTGCAGGGTGGAAGGCAACATCAATAGTCTAAAATACCAAGAAATCTTAGCTACCTCTTATATTCCCAACCATAAAAAAGGCCAAATTGTGCAGCAGGATGGTGCTCCATCGCATACTTCCATCTCCACATCAAAGTTCCTTAAGGCAAAGAAGATCAAGATGCTCCAGGATTGGCCAGCCCAGTCACCAGACTGCTAGCTGCCATAACCCCCGGTATCCCCGTTTTCGTGCAGCGGCCGGCTTTCAGATAAAAGTGGTCTCTGCGGCGGATTCGCCACAAGATCACTTTTATCGGTGGCGGGAGAGGGCCCCCTCCCGCCGCAATCTGGTGCCCTCCGCTGCTTACCGGAGCCGTCGGTAGCGGCAGAGGCGATCGCGTCTCCCTACGACGAGTGAGGCTAAGATGGTGCCCACTCGTCTCCATGACACTTCTGGGCGGAAGCGACGTCAAAACGCTAAAGGCACATTTTTTTTCAATGTCATTTTTTTCTTTTTTATTGCATTTTAGTGTAAATATGTGATCTGAGGTCTTTTTGACCCCAGATCTCATATTTAAGAGGTCCTGTCATGCTTTTTTCTATTACAAGGGATGTTTACATTCCTTGTAATAGGAATAAAAGTGACACATTCTTTTTTTTTAAACAGTGTAAAAAAATAAAATCATGTAAAATAAATAATAACAATAAAAAAAAAATGTAAAAACCCCCCGTCCCGACGAGCTCGCGCGCAGAAGTGAACACATGTGTGAGTAGCGCCCGCATATGAAAACAGTGGTCAAACCACACACGTGAGGTATCGCCGCAATCGTTAGAGTAAGAGTAATAATTCTAGTCTTAGACCTCCTCTGTAACGCAAAACATGCAACCTGTAGAATTTTTTAAACGTCGCCTATGGAGATTTTTGAGGGTAAAAGTTTGACGCCATTCCACGAGCGGGTGCAATTTTGAAGCGTGACATGTTGGGTATCAATTTACTCGGCATAACATTATCTTTCACAATATAAAAAACATTTGGGCTAAATTTACTGTTGTCTTATTTTTTATTCAAAAAAGTGAGTTTTTTCCAAAAAAAACGTGCTTGAAAGACCGCTGCGCAAATATGGTGTGAAAAAAAGTATTGCAATGACTGCCATTTTATTCTCTAGGGTGTTAGAAAAAAAACAATATATAATGTTTGGGTGTTCTAAGTAATTTTCTAGCAAAAAAACCCGTCTTAAAGATGTAAACACCTAAATTCCAAAAAGAGGCTGGTCCTTAAGTGGTTAACAGACACAATCCACAATTGTTGAAAAAAAAAAAAAAGACAGTTGCTATCAGCTTGCAGAATAGTTCACTCTTGCTTCATTCCTTCCTCCCTGCTGCGCTAAGCAAATATAATTACTATGTGAAAACTTTACACGGTGTTCTAGAAAAGATATAAAGTATTAACATCTTTTGAAATATAATGGCAAGGCACACGTAGGTTATGTAGAAAAGTCATTTCTGCAAAAGTGAAGATCATTAAACTTGACATGCATTGGGATTTTCTTATCCACCACACCACAAACCAAAAAAAAAAAAACATCCTGATCATTTGAGAAGCTATTGTTTACAGGAAGGATATAGGTGACACCACAAGTCTATTGATTTCAGCATGAAGAACCACTTACATGTGAAAACCATAAGAGAAAAATAACGCTTGAAAATATTAAAACAGTGAAAAGGAAATTGCTATTTTTTCACATTGTTTCATAATTTATTTACAACTTAAAGGGGTTTTTCGCACAATTTATATTTTCCTATGGCCGTAATAGCTGCTGCTTCCTACACACCCTTATGTACAGCACAGGAATCCAGAACAGTTGACAAGTCTGACAACTTGGATTTCTAAATTATTACCCATTATATTTATTCAGTTGAGTTCTCCTGAGTGTTATTTCAGTTTCAAATTAGATCTATTATATGACGTCAAACATAGCTTTGGGTGCCCCATCTCTCCTCCAAAAATTGTCAAATACCTTTTGGTATAACATTTTAGATGGAGCTCTCATATGGCGTGTTTACAGTGCCTTGAAAAAGTATTCACACCCCTTGAAATTTTCCACATTTTGTCATGTTACAACCAAAACCGTTAATGTATTTTATTGGGATTTTTTGTGATAGACCAACAAAAAGGGGCACATAATTGTGAAGTGGAAGGAAAATGATAAATGGTTTTCAAAGTTTTTTTTTACAAATAAATATATGAAAAGTGTTCCATTTTCGAATAATGGATTGAACAGTGCTCCGTGAGATGGTCAAAGCTTGGGATATTTTTTTATAACCTAACCCTGCTTTAAACTTCTTCACAACGTTATCCTTGACCTGTCTGGTGTGTTCCTTGGCCTTCATGATGCTCTTTGTTCACTAAGGTTCTCTAACAAACCTCTGAGAGCTTCACAGAACAGCTGTATTTCTACTGAGATTAAATTACACACCGATGGACTCTATTTACTAATTAGGTAACTTATGAAGGCAATTGGATCCACTTTAGATTTTAGTAAGGGGTATCAGAGTAAAAGGGGCTGAATACAAATGCACGCCACACTTTTCATATATTTATTTGTAAAAAAAAAAAATTGAAAACCATTGATCATTTTCGTTCCACTTCACAATTATGTGCCACTTTGTGTTGGTCTATCACATAAAATCCCAATAAAATACATTTACATTTTTGGTTGTAACATGATAAAATGTGGAAAACTTCAAGGGGTATGAATACTTTTTCAAGGCACCGTATACCTTACTGGTCAAGCTGGAATACCATATACCCCTAGAGCAAGCACTGGAAGAAAAATCTGAAATATTAGCTATTAGGTCTGGAAAAGAAAGAAGATAAGCTGCCACAGTGCTTCACTCTGTACCTTGATTTCCATCTTCCATTCATAGCCATATATTATTTCACTGTAACACTGCCAGTTTACATTTTTATTAAATGTACAACATTTTACAACACGGAAGATGCAGCAGAAAGTTTTGGACTCCTTCCTCTGAGTGATACATTATACACATGTTTGTCAGGTGGGAATCAGAAGCCTAGATCCATGGCAGAGATATTTCACAGCTAAAAATCTACATACAAGATACAAAAGAAAGCAGTTCATCCAACCACCAGATTTAACATATAACTGATAACTTATGAGAAGAAATAAAGAAAAACCAATGCCTTGAAATACTACTATGGATCACCAAAGATCTCTAATAAGAGTAACAGGGCACAGATTTATATATTTTTTACCTACATTACATAACCTATATGGCTAATGTCAGGCGTTGCAACACCAGTATTACCTTATCAGTAACACATTGTATTTAGAGATTGATCTCCAACAGAGGAAGCTGGACATAGACTTAAATATTCATCTACCTGCATTATGTCAGCCAATGTCAATGTCACTGCATAGATAATACAGTGCTGTGAAAAAGTATATGCCCCCTTCCTTATTTGTATTTTTTTTTTGCATATTTGTCACTTAAATGATTCAGATCATCAAGCAAATATTATTACACAAAGATAACCTGAGTAAATACAAAATGCAGTTTTTAAATGATTATTTAATTTATTAACTATCTCCTGTATAGACAAATGAGGGCAGGCAGGATCCTCTCTCGTTCCGGGACGACATCATATGATGTCGCCCCATTCTCACTGCGGCTCTTTACCCATGTGATCAGCTGTGTCCAATCACAGCTGATCACATGTAAACACAGAAATGCCATTTATCGGCTTTCATCTCCTCACACTGACAGAGTGTGGGAGAGCCGATCAGCGCCATCTCCTCACAGGGGAGACCTGTACAGATGCTGTAATCTGAGCACAGTGCCCTGATGATCAGTGCAACCCCAACAGTGCCCAGCAGTGATGCCAGCCAGTGCCCATCTGTGATGCCAATCTGTGCCCATCAGTAATGCCAATCTGTGCCCATCAGTAATGCCAGTCAGTGCTGTCTTTTAGTGCCTGCTTATCAGGGATGCATATCAGTGCCGCCTATCAATGATGCATATTACTGCCTCCTCATCAGTGCCACCTCATTAGTGCAGCCTCATCGGTGAACATCAGTGAAGGAGAGAAATTATTTTTTTACAAAATTTTCTGACAGAAACAAACGTTTTTTTTTGTTTTTTTTTAGCAAAAAAATAAAAAACCTAGCGGTGAATAAATACCACCAAAAGAAAGCTCTATTTGTGTAAAAAAGATTATAAAAAATTAATTTGGGTACAGTGTTGCATTACCGTGCAATCACCATTCAAAGTGTGACAGCGCTGAAAGCTGAAAATTGGCCTAGGCAGGAAGGGGGTAAAAGCAGTGGCATGGCTATGATGGTGCTAAAAACAGTCCAAAAAAGCCTGAAGAGTAGGAGTCCAATCACCAGATAAGTGCAGATGTGAAAGGGCACTCGTCACCACGTGATAATGTTGTCTGCTTACCAGAAGGCTGTACAAAATAAGCATGTATGGATATTCCTCAGTAACATCCAGCAAGTTCAGCTCCCTGGAACCCCTCGTCATCACAAACAGCAACCTCCGTGTAACTTCCTTCACAGATCTACAACTCCCAGTAATCGCATCAAAGGTGGGACTTTCCAATATGTGGTCATCAAATACCCAGGAAGAGAAATGAAGGACCCATAGTGAAGCCAGTAATAATAATAAAACAACTTTATTGTAGTAACTTACAGTTAGAAGTTCAAATTTGCATAATTCGGCCCAATCATATCTCAATCCCCGCCGGCTGCACTCACTGCAGACCGGACTATAGCCGCCTCCTCTTTGGCTCTGACAAGTACACAGGCCGGGAGGAAGAGGGACACTGATCTACAGCATCTGCCCGGGGCAAAGGTATGTAATAACAGGAGTATTGCAGAGGAGGGGGACTTGGTGATTGGGGGGGGTGGGAGCATTGGCAGGTAACATCTATGCTGCCAGGAGTGATTTTAGGGAGCGGGGAGGTTAGAGGATATGTGCTAGGAGGTGCTTTGTTTTGGCTTAGAAAGGACTTGTGCTAGAAGTAGAAGGAGAGGGGCATATTTGAAGTTTGACCCCCCCAGTACAATTCCTCTCCCCTCCCAAAGCACACCTTATCACATACACTCTAAACACTGCCCCCAAATCAAAGATCCCGTCCCAGGTCCATACATCCCCCCGTTCCCATCCCGGCTCCATTCATTCCCCCGATCCCATCATGGCTCCATCCACCACCACCATCCCGGCTCCATCCATTCCCCCCGATTGCATCCCAGCTCCATCCATTCCCCCTATTATATCCCAGCTCCATCCATTCCCCCGATCCCACCTTGGCTCCATCCACCACCCCGATCCCATCCCAAATCCATTCCCCCGATCTCACCTCGGCACCACACCGATCCCATCCCGGCTCCATCCACCACCCCATCCTGGCTCCATCTATTTCCCCCATCCCAGCTTCATCAATTCCCTCAATCCCATCCTGGTTTCATCCATCCCCTGGGTCACATCCTGGCTCCATCCATCCCCCCAATCCCATTCCAGCTCCATCCATCCCCCGATCCCATTCCGGTTCTATCCACCACCCCAATCCCATCCCGACTCCATCCATTGTGGCAGGTTAAGGGGGAGAGCGCACCGATGCACTAGCCTGCTTTGTGCCTGGGGGGGGTAACACCATGTTTTACTGCACCAGGTGACACCAATGGGTCAAAGTGCCCTGCATTGAAGCTGTTAAGGGAAAAAAGCTGTCCAAACCTGCCTGACCCTATGTGGAAAAGTAATTGCAGCCTAAACCTAATAACTGGCTGTGCCTACCTTGGCAGCAACAACGTCAATCAAGTGTTTGTGATAACTGGCAATGATTCTTTCACATCACTGTGGAGGAATTTTGGCCCACTCGTTGTAGAATTCAGCCACAGGATGTCTCCAACTTACCAGCCAACCTCAATGCAACTATGTGGTGAATGAGGTTTTGTTGGAAAAGTTTTAATGTTTATCGTGTGACTATTTTATCTAGAATGGAGACTAATAATTCTAAAATGGCGTCTAAGGACACGTTGCTTTAACTTTTTTTCTTATCTATTGTTTTAACTAACTGCCTAAGACCAGAAAACCCCAGACTTTGCTATATAAGAGAATAGGATTGTAAAAAGCTCACTGTGAATTGGCAAATAAAGCTGTTATGTGTCATGAGCCACCAGTGAGCTTCTAGCCAAAAGGATTCTTTTTGTTGATCTCACAAAAGAAAGTTACAGATAGGTCCATAAAAATTGGGACATCGACACAATTCTAATCTTTTTGGCTCTATACACCACCACAGTGGATTTGAAATGAAACAAACAAGATGTGCTTTAACTACAGACTTTCAGCTTTAATTTGAGGGTATTTACATCCAAATCAGATGAATGGTGTAGGAATTACAACAGTTTGTATATGTGCCTCCCACTTTTTAAGGTACCAAAAGCAATGGGATAGATTAACAATCATCCATCAAACTTTCACTTTTTAATACTTGGTTGCAAATCCTTTGCCGTTAATTACAGCCTGAAGTCTGAAACGCATAGACATCACCAGACGCTGGGTTTCATCCCTGGTGATGCTCTGCCAGGCCTCTACTGCAACTGTCTTCAGTTCCTGCTTGTTCTTGGTCTGCAGTTAAAGCACATCTTGTTCGTTTCATTTCAAAATCATTGTGGTGGTGTATAGATCCAAAAAGATTAGAATTGTGTCGATGTCCCAATATTTATGGACCTGACTATACATTGTGTATTCTGGATGACTTTTGCATTTTTACTCAAACGTGTAAGACCGATATATCGGCCGATATTTGGCTTTTTTTACTTAATCGGCATCGGCCGATTGTGCTGAAAAAAAAGCCAATTATAACTTCAGCGGGACTTGCAAATGACTTCTGTAATAGAAGTCAATGCAAGTTGTCTGAAGTTTTCTTCTCTCCTCCTCTGGGCAGCCTGCCAAGTCTGATAAGAAGAAACATTGTATCTCTTCAGGTTCTTATTATCAATAGACTGATATCCAGGAGTTCTCAGTTTAACCATTTAAAGACAATCTTTTCTGACATTGTTGCTTATAAGTAAAAATCCCGTATTTTCTGCTAGAAAATCACTTAGAACCCCCAAACATTATATATATATATATATATATATATATATATATATATAGCGGTTGTTGCAATATTTTATGTCACACGGTATTTGCGCAGCGGTCTTTCAAACGCTTTTTTTTTTAAAATACACTAATGAAATAATAAAAAAAAATAAGCAGTAAAGTTAGCCCATTTTTTTTCGTCCAAAAGTTTTAAATACCTGTTTTTGTGTATTTAATATTTAAGATATAGTTATTTATTTATTTTTTAATCTAAATTATACATGCAAGTGAACTGATTGGAGGTTTGTTTTGTTTAATAAATGTTTAAATGTAAAAAATTTTCTGTATCACTTATTACTTAAGGCTGCTTTCACACTGGAGCGGGCAGGTGTTGACGGTAAAATGCTGTTAGTTTTAGCAGCGCTTTACCGTCATTTTAGCGGCGCTATTCGGCTGCTTGCGGGGCTCTTATAACCCAGCTAGCGGCCGAGGAAGGGGTTAAATGCGCCCCTGAAACGCTGCTGCCGAAACGCTTTGCAGGCGCTTCGGCAGCGGTGCGCATTCATTTCAATGGGCAGGAGTGGTGGAGGAGCGGTATACACAGCTCCAAAGATGCTGCTTGCAGGACTTAACCTTACGGCTAACTTTACAACTTCACTGAACAACAGTACTGCAGAGACAGGTTTTCTTTTCTTGTTGTTCTAGTCCGGTGGTTTACAAGTTGATAAAAGGCCCGCTTAATGCTAACGGTGAGGAATTTGTCTGCTAAGGCGGTTATATGATCTGTTTGCCTGTAAACATGTGGTTTAAAACTGGACTCACTCTCCCCCCCCCCCCCCCGACATCTAAGTGTACTTCCTCTTTTGTGTGTGTGTGAAAAATTTCTGATCAGAAGACTAATAATACTGTTTGTTTTGTGGCAAATAAGGTAAAGGTATAAGTTTGTTGAGAGAGAGAGAGAGAGAGAGAGAGAGAGAGAGAGAGAGAGAGAGAGAGAGAGAGAGAGAGAGAGAGAGAGAGAGAGAGAGAGAGAGAGAGAGAGAGAGAGAGAGAGAGAGAGAGAGAGAGAGGAGAGAGAGAGAGAGAGAGAGAGAGAGAGAGAGAGAGAGAGAGAGAGAGAGAGAGAGAGAGAGAGAGAGAGAGAGAGAGAGAGAGAGAGAGAGAGAGAAGCGCTATATATATAGAGATAGATAGATAGATAGATAGATAGATAGATAGATATAGGTATAGATATAGATATAGATATATTTATGTGTGTTTATTTCCTTTTTGGAGAGTTTAGAGTTTGCTGTTTTATATAGATTTTGGCATGGTTCAAGAGTAGAATTACCAGTCTTGTATTCTAAACTCAAGAGAAGAAGAAAAAAAACAGAGACATGGGGAATAGGTTCTGTAAAAGAATGTCTTCTGCCTCATGCTGCTGTTGTGTTCCTAATGCGCCATTAGAAGGAAGGAGAAAAAAGAAAAATACCAAGCCCAACTGCCCCTAGTGGACAAAGAGGATGATCTCATTTGTAACACCCAGAGACCACCTCCTTATAATGGTCCTCCCCCTCAGGTGCAGGCCACCGCCCAGAGTACCACCCTCCCTGTGGCATCCACCCCTGTCAGAGGAACCGCCTCTGAACAAAACCCCAACCCCATTTCCCCAATCTCCGTAGATGACAGTCAGCTCTGTGCGATGAGCAGATCTTCATTAGAGATGTTGACTCACGCATGGTCCTGGGGATGGGGAGTTCCCGAGGGAACTAAGAGACCCAGAAAAAACAGTAGATTATGGCAAGGAGGACATGGAGGATGCTGAAGGGTATCCCTAATAGAAGTTCCAAACCCTAGAGGTGAACAAAACGGTCAGCCCCTAACTATGACTGTTTTTAGACCATGGACTGAAAGTAACGTTCAGAAGGCTACCGAGCATATTAAACATCCTAAGTTTGGGGCCCCAGAATTCATTGAAAATATGGAAGGTCTCAGGAACAGTTATAGGCTAAACGGGGTCGAAGTGGAAAGGGCCTTAAGGAGGGTTCTAGGATCAGATTGGGCATCAGTAAAGGGAAATTGGGACTCCTGTGTAGCCCCAGTGCCCCTTCAACAAAGAGGGGAACCACTGGCCCATGATAGAAAAGATTTGATAGACAAATTGACTGCCTCCTATCAGAGATGCAATCTTCAATGGGTACAACGAACTGACTGGCAAAAGATTAATATGACTGTACAGGAAGACAAGGAAAGTGTCAGTGATAATCTGAATAAACTACGAGAAGTTTTTAAAGTGTTCTCCGCGCTCCCCGAAGCTGAGGATATGAATAGTGCATATCAGCAACAGCTAAAGATAGCTTTTGTTAATGGATTAAAACAGGATCATAAGGATTACATTGTTAAAAACATGGTTACTCACCGAATATCATTGGTTTTAGATGTTTTGCAGTATGCTAAGCATTCTGAGACGTATTTGAAAACAATAGAAAAAAAAAAGAATGTGAACGTAAAGGTTTTTGTGCAAGGTGATAAGGAAGATACCCCCTTAAGAAGGAAGCAGAGGAGGGCATGGCCCCTGAAATACCCCTCTTTTCCTGTTAAGAAGGCTCCGCCTTCCACAGGTTGGAAAATGGTACAGGATTTACAAGCTGTTAACCAGACAGTTATACTAAGAGCTCCTGTGGTACCAGATCCACACACACACTACTGAATGACTACATCCTAGTGGCGTCTCCCTCAGAGGAGGTTTGTAGGACTGACACAATGACTCTGTTGTATTTCCTCCATGACCAAGGGCATAAGGTAAATAAAACTAAACTCCAGTTGTGACAACATCAGGTCAAATACTTAGGGTATAATATCTCAAAAGAAGGTCGACATCTGGATGAGGAGAGAGTTTGAGCCCTCCTCCAGGTGCCGAAGCCAGAAACAAAGAAAAAAAATATGTCTTTTTGGGCATGATGAGTTTTTGTAGGGCTTGGACCCCGTTGGTCCATGCCATACATGGGAACCCCATGGCCCCACAGGACGCTAAAAAATTGAGTGAGGAAACCAAGACAGCCTTTACTGGCTTAACAAGTCCTTTCTAGCTCATGAGTACTAGCCTTACCAAACTATGACAAACCTTTCGAACAAACAGTAGACTCAAGGGAAGGTCACATGACATCAGTACTTACACAGTCACACGGCGGGCGTCAGAGGCCTATTGCTTACTATTCTACAAAACTAGACAGTGTAACTAGAGTACTTCCACCCTGTGTACAGGCAGTGGTAGCTGCAGCTGAAGCAGTTAAGGCCTCAGCATCTACAGTATAGTGCTATATCACCCGCTGACACTCAAAGTACCACATGCAGTGTCTGTTATCCTTTTACAACAAAAGATAACACATTTGAGCCCAGCACGACACCATTCCTGTAAGACAATACTTTTGACATAACATCACTTAACGATACAGAGATGTACTACATTAAACCTATCCACACTACTACCGCTTCCTACTGATGGTCATAAACATGACTGTACTGCTGCCATCGCTGAAAAGGTACTGCCACAAAGTGATTTGAAAGATGTACCGTTATCTAACCCTGACATGACACTTTTTGTTGATGGCTCCAGTAAGAAAAATCCAGATGGCACAAATGCAACTGGATATGCAGTAGTGACACAGCATGACATCTTAGAAGATAGGCCATTACCAAAACATTATTCAGCACAAGTAGCAGAACTTGTAGCACTGACAAGCATGCATACTATCAAAAGGAAAATCTGTAATCATATACACTGACAGTCAATATGCATTTTCAACAGTACATGTTTTTGCACAACAATGGAAAAACAGAGGGATGGTCACCTTCAGTGGTAAGCCAATTTCACACACGGAATTTATTCCAGAACTCCTAGATGCAATACAGTTACCAAAAGAGCTTGCCATCGGCAAATGTCAAGCACACACAAAACATACAGACCTCATCTCGGAAGGAAATAAAAGGGCAGATGAAGCAGCTAAAATAGCGGCACAAGAAAGACATCAAATAATGACAGAACAGGAAATCATAGAGATAGATCATACAGTCCTTACTGATATGCAGCAGAATGCATCCCCTGGGAGAAACAATATTGGAAAACAAAAGGTTGGACAATAATAGATAACATCTACACATCACCTGAAGGAAAGCCGGTATTGCTAAAATCCTTATTTAGGTATGCAGCAGTATTGACACATGGAGTAACTCATGTGTCAAACAGGGGGAGGACTGAGATGTCAAATAAGGTATGTACAGCCTACGGCTTCACAAACAACTCAAAAACTTTTTGTTCTCAATGCATTATATGTGCAAGAGACAATGCTCAGGGAGGCATAAGGCCACGGAAAGGGAAGTTCCCCACACCACACTATCCATTCCCACACATTTGGATGGATTTTATTGAACTGGACAAATGTGAAAGGAAAAATATTGTCTGGTAAAAGTAATAAAAAGAAAATTGGTACTCACCCAAGTGGAAGGGGCCGTATCAGGTTCTTCTGACCACTCCCACGGCTATAAGGATTGCAGAGAGGTCTACCTGGATTCACCAGTCCCATTGCAAAAAGGTTTTACAGGCAGAGTAGGGCCAGTTGGCTGCAAGAGATCCAGAAAATCCGGCTACAAAGGGAAGTCTCACACAAGGTGGGACTTGTTTCAAACCGGTGAAGTCTCCCTCCCCTTCCAACTCCCCTACCCTATCCGCTGGAAACTCTGTAGCTGGGTAGGATGAAAGGGACAGTAATTATCCTTGGGTTACTTGTGCCTCTAGGATAGGCATCCATAAGAGGGGGTATACGTTATGGAAGAGCAGAGGAAGCTTTGGATTGGGAAAGAACAGGGAAAGCATTGAATTTAACCTTCATAGAAGGAATAACTAGTACCATTTTAGTTGACTTTAGTTAGATTGCAGATTGTGGGGATACAGCTGAGGCTAGGGGACTTCTAAGGGCAGATAAATACAATTGCTGGCTCTGGAATAGGGCAGGATGTCAAGCATGGGATCAGGCCCTAAGGGACCACAGTGCATCAAGATTGGGGGGTATAATCTACCAGGGATTAAAGAGAGTGCAATAAAAGAAAGACTCACAATTACAAAAGCGGCCAACTCCCCCTGCACACATAGTGAGAACTGTAACCAGTTATTGATTACATTAAAAGAGCCGAGGAAGGAAGATCGGCGGTTGTACTCTATGGGAGCATGGGTGTCAGTAACTGACCCCTCAGGCAAATTTTTCCTCGAAGTATTACCACCTAATAAAACTAGACAACAGAAGAAGGTAGACACGAGGGAAAAAGAGGAGGGCCACACTAAAATAGAAATGTTGAGTAAAACCGTGAGATTCACTAACTTAACTGTAGAGGTCATAGCCCTAGAGAAAGGATATCAGGAAAAAATGACTTGCTAGAATGGTTGAGATATACAGTTAAAACCTTAAAAAGAGAAAATTGTTTAGTTTGTGCTGGAGCCAGACCACATTTAGTAAAGATCCCTTTTCCTCTAGATTACAATACAGATCCAGAAGGTTTGAAATGTACGTTGTGGTTGTATAAGAGCTATAAAAAAACCTGAAACAAATTCTACCTGTCAGACATTGAGTTTGTTGTTTCCCCCAGTACAGAGACCTTAGGTACCTCCAGCGGTTACTACTTATCCAGGCAACTTTATATGTTTTGTACTCCTGGGGAACGGTAGCGGGGTAGATCTTGGGTCACTACCCGATAACTACTGTAAGGAGAGGATTAACACGGGCAGTGGTAACTGGCTTGAACATGACATTCAGAGAGATGATGTCTGGTGGATGTGTGGGGATGAGAAACTGCAAGCTAGGATACCGGCCAAAGTCCAAGGGGATTGTTCTATGGTCCAGCTGGCTATGCCCCTGAGGATCCTGTTAGAACACCCGTGGACTAGAGTCATCAACGGTATCGAAGGGATACCTCTCCCTAGGGGTCATATGACTCTCGGGTCTACACAGATGAGCTCGGGGTGCCGGATAAGTTTAAGGCCAGGAATCAGGTGACAGCTGGGTTTGAGTCTCTTCTCTGGTGGATGACTATAAATAAAAATGTTGACTGAATTAACTATATACACTATAACCAACAACAATTTGTAAACTATACTAGGAACGCTGTGAAGGGCCTAGCAGAACAGTTGGCTCCCACATCTCTAACGGCATGGCAGAACCGAATGGCCTTAGATATGGTCCTAGTTGAAAGAGGAGGGGTATGCAAAATATTTGGTACTATGTGTTGCACTTTTATCCCTAACAATACAGCTCCTGGAGGGACCGTGACCAGAGCCCTAGAAGGATTGACTGCTCTGTCAAATGAATTCGCGGAAAACTCAGGTATTAATGATCCATTCACAAACTGGCTTGAAGGTTGGTTCGGGAAATAGACTGGACTTATCACCTCATGGCTTTAGCCATCTTGGTTATTTGTGGATGCTGCTGCATTCCCTGTATTCGAGGACTTTCACAAAAATTGATTGAAACCGCAGTTACAAGAACAATGTATCAAGCCCTTCCTGCCACAGGAGACCTGTGTGGACATTGAAGTTCAACTTAATAACATACAGTCCGAAAGTGTATAAAACACAGGGACTATCATTGAGATGTGTTGAGAGAAAATAGCCGCACAAGGGGAGGGAATGTTGGAAAAGTTTTAATGTTTATCGTGTGACTATTTTATCTAAAATGGAGACTGATAATTCTAAAACGGCATCTAAGGACACATTGCTTTAACTTGTATTTTTATCTTTTGTTTTAACTAACTGCCTAAGGACAGAAAACCACAGACTTTGCTATATAAGGGAATAAGATTGTAAGAAGCTCACTGTGAATTGGCAAATAAAGCTGTTATGTGTCATGAGCCACCAGTGAGTTTCTAGCCAATAGGATTCTTTTTGTTGATCTCACAAAAGAAAGTTACATCCTGTATTCTGGATGACCTGCATTTTCACTCAAACGTGTAAGATACCATCCTTTGGTGTCACACATTTGAAATAAATTGTATGCTTTTCAATACATCTGGAGTTTGACTGATCACAGGAGAAGAATATTTCTAACAGGTTTAATGTTGATAAATGTAAGGTTATGCAGCTGGGGGCTAATAATATGCATGCATTATACATACTTGTGGGGGGGGGGGGGGGGTATAAGGTCATCACAGGGGACAAGGGGGCACTCTTTACATCTGGGGCAAAAGAGATTTCATCTCCAAATATGAAAAGGCTTCTTCACAGTAAGAGCTGTGAAAATGTGGAATATGCAGTACTCCCTCAAGAGCTGGTTCTGGCTAGCTAAGAACCAGGCCTGGATTCTTTCCTGAATGTACATAATATAACTGGATACTAATATTTATAGGTAAAGTTGATCCAGGGAATATCCAATTGCCTCTTGCCTCTGATCAAGAAGAATTTTTTTTCCCCTGCTTGAGCAAATTGGATCATGCTTTGCTCTGGTTTTTTGCCTTCCCTGGATCAACTGTGGGTATAGGATTGTGTATATAGGATAGTACATTTTTTATTTATTTTCTCTCACATTTATTGTTTGAACTGGATGGACTTGTGTATTTTTTCAACCAGACTAGCTATGTAACTATATAACATTGGAGTGCTTACCAGCATGTACGATCTGTTTAGGGTCATGCCACAGCATCTCAATCGGATTTAAGTCTGGACTTTGACTAGGCCACTCTAAAACCTTAATTTCGTTTTTGTTTTTTTAACCATTCAGAGGGGGACTTGCTGGTGAGGTCACAAAGTGATGGCCAGACATTCTTCTTCGGGATTTTCTGGTAGAGTGCAGAATTTATGGTTCCATCTATTATGGCAGGTCGTCTAGGTCCTGAAGCTGCAAAGCAGCCCCAGACCATCACACTACCACCACCATGTTTGACTGTTGGCATGTTACTTTTATGAAATGCTGTGTTAGTTTTACGCTAGATGTAACGGGACACACACCTTCCAAAAAATTCAACTTTTGTCTCATAAATCCACAGAATATTTGTCCAAAAGTCTTGGGGATAATTTTTGGCAAATGTGGGACAAGCCTTGTGTTTTCTTTTTGGTCATCAGTGGTTTTCACCTTGGAACTCTCCCATGGATGCCATTTTTGCCCAGTCTCTTTCCTATTGTCGAATCATGAAACCTGACCTTAACTAAGGCAAGTGAGGCCTGCAGTTCATTAGATGTTGTTCTGGGTTCTTATATGACCTCCTGGATGAGTCGCTGTTGTGCTCTTGGAGAAATTTTGGAAGGCCAGCCACTCTTAGGAAGGTTCACCACTGTTCCAAGTTTTCTCCATTTCTGAATAATGGCTCTCACTGTGTTTCCCTGGAATCCCAACGCCTTAGAAATGGCTTTGTAACCCTTTCCAGACTGATAAATGTCAATTACTTTGTTTCCCATATATTCTTGAATTTCTTTAGATCACAGCATAACGTGTTGCTTTTTAAGATCTTATAGCATGCTTCACTCTCAGACAGCCTCTATTTAGGTGATCTCTTGATTCAACAGGTCTGGAAGTAATCAGGCTTGGTTGTGGCAAGTGAAATTTATCTCGGCTTTCCAAAAAAAGTGGTTAATCCCAGTTTATTTATAATTTAGCAAAGGGGGGGGGCAATTACTTTTTCACATAGGGCCAGGAAGGATTGGACTGCTTTTTTCCCTTAATAAATTAAATCATCATTTTAAAAAATGCATTTTGTATTTACTCGGGTTATCTTTGTGACATTAAAATTTGTTTGATGATCTGAATCATTTAAGTGTGACAGATATGCAAAAAAAATACAAAATCTGGAAGGGGAAAATACTTTTTCACAGCAATGTATATCAATGATAAAAAGGTGTGTGTATGGGGAGCAAAGTATCACACTGCAGATATTGAAAGAGAGTGGTGGCAATCTGCTATTGTTCTTCATATCTGTCCTCCGAACAAAAGGTCTTGTACATAATGCAAAATTTTTGAATTTCAAAAATATAAAGACATAGCGAGTAATTCTATATGAAGGTTTTAAAAATAAATGCTACTCAGAAGGATACATAGAGTCAAAGGGGGAATGGTGTCACAGTCAGGGGCCTGGCTCAGAGACCAGTAGCTAAAGGCACTAGAGAGGCTCCCACCAACCAGATGGATAAGTACAGAAGCAGGTCACCTTGGTGGATGACACAGACTCACCCGAGGGCACAGAGTCTAAGCACTAACTGGAGTTCACCAGAGCTCCTGATGGTGGAGATGGGTTTTGCTGTGTTTTAGTACCAGTCAGCGGTCCTCAGGATCGCCCCACCAGGAGGAAAGCCAGGGTCCAGTAGCAGATAAAGCAGGTAGGGATCAAACCAAAGCATAGTCAGTAAACAAGCCAAAGC
Organism: Lithobates clamitans; assembly: GCA_037952925.1. Taxonomy (NCBI): domain Eukaryota; kingdom Metazoa; phylum Chordata; class Amphibia; order Anura; family Ranidae; genus Lithobates; species Lithobates clamitans. The sequence goes on from JBBGZY010000135.1 coordinate 10,443,493, forward strand.
TTGGTAACAGTGGTTACCTAAGTGGGTGTAGGTTGAAATCAAGAAGAAGAGTAGTCGAGGAACAAGCCAAAGGTCGTTAATGAGTGATAGTGGAGATACGAATGGCAGCATGAGTGACAAGAGCGAGATATTGGCTGGAGAGAGCACAACAATCTGGCAAACAGGAAGTGCAGAGGCATGGCTAAAATAGGGAGTTAATGGGAGGAGCAAAGGATTCAAGTTTCAAGAGAAACAATGTTCAATTCAATTGTCCAGGTAGCTGTTCAGCATCCCAGGTGGCTCAGCAAGAAGAGGCACCGCCAGACACAGCAGTGATTGCAGGTTCAGATCTGGGTCCTGACAAATGAAGTTGGCTTTATTCATTATAGATGCTTGCTGCTTTAGATATGCTTTTAAATGGATGTGTTCTATGCTTTGTCATCAATTTGTTAGGATGAGCTTAATTGTGGTCTTTCAAGTCTGTTTTTCATTTAGGTTAAATATTACCAGACATCGCAGGCCATTCACAACGGTCCTGGTAGTCACAAGTTTGGTGTATGTAGTGATGGCATGAATTTTGTGTGGACTTATTTTATACTAAAAATGAAATATATCACTTAATAGGTGCTATATACAGTTGTGCTCAAAAGTTTACATACCCTGGCAGAATTGATGATTTCTTGGCCATTTTTCAGAGAATATGAATAACACAAAAAACATTTCTTTCACTCATGATTACTGTTTGGCTGAAGCTGTTTAATATTAATCAACTGTGTTTACTCTTTTTAAATCATAATGACAACAGAAACTACCCAAATTACCCTGATCGAAAGTTTACATACCCTGGTGATTTTGGCCTGATAACATGCATACAAGTTGACACAAAGGGGTTGGAATGGCTATTAAAGGTAACCATCCTCACCTGTGATCTGTTTGCTTGTAATTGGTGTGTGTGTATAAAAGTTCAATGCGTTTATGGACTCCTGACAGACCCTTGCATCTTTCATCCAGTGCTGCACTGACGTTTCTGGATTCTGAGTCATGGGGAAAGCAAAAGAATTGTCAAAGGATCTGCGGGAAAAGTTAGTTGAACAGTAAAAAAAAAAAGAGAAAAGGGATATAAAAAGAAATCCAAGGAATTGAGAATGCCAATCAGCAGTGTTCAAACTCTAATCAAGAAGTGGAAAATGAAGGGTTCTGTTGAAACCAAACCACGGTCAGATAGACCAACTCAAATTTCAGTCACAACTGCCAGGAAAATTGTTCGGGATGCAAAGAAAAACCTACAAATAACTTCAGGTGAAATACAGGACTCTCTGAAAACATGTGGTGTGGCTGTTTCAAGATGCACAATAAGGAGGCACTGTAAGAAAGATGGGCTGCATGGTCGAATTGCCAGAAGAAAGTCATTACTATGCAAATACCACAAAGTATCCCGCTTACAATACGCCAAACAGCATAGAGACAAGTCTCAAACCTTCTGGCACAAAGTCATTTGGAGTGATGAGACCAAAATTGAGCTTTTTGGCCACAACAATAAACGCTACATTTGGAGAGGAGTCAACAAGGCCTATGATGAAATGTACAGAGGTGGATCACTGATGTTTTGGGGATGTGTGAGCTACAAAGGCACGGGAAATTTGGTCAAAATTGATGGCAAGATGAATGCAGTATGTTATCAAAAAATACTGGAGGCACATTTGCATTCATCAGCCATAAAGCTGTGCATGGGACTACTTAGGCATTCCAACATGACAATGATCCAAAACACAAGGCCAAGTCGACCTGTCATTGGCTACAGCAGAATAAGGTGAAGGTTCTGGAGTGGCCATCTTAGTCTCCTGACCTCAATATCATTGAGCCACTCTGGGGAGACCTCAAAAGTTCAGTTCATGCAAGACAGCCCAAGAATTTACAGGAACTGGAGGCTTTTTGCCAAGAGGAATGGGCAGCTTTACCATCTGAGAAGATAGAGAGCTTCATCCACAAATACCACAAAAGACTTCAAGCTGTCATTGATGTTAAAGGGGGCAATACACGGTATTAAGAACTGGGGTATGTAAACTTTTGATCAGGGTCATTTGGGTAGTTTATGTTGCTATCATGATTTAAAAAGAGTAAACACAGTTGACTGATAATAAATGGCTTCAGCCAAACACTAACCATGAGTGAAAGGAAAGTTTTTGTGTTATCATTCATATTCTCTGAAAAATGCCCAAGAAATGTCCAAGAAATCAAAAATTCTGCCAGGATATGTAAACTTATGAGCAAGAGAACCTAAAAAAAAAAAAAAAGAGAGGAAGGAATGGGACTTTGTGTGAGGCATGTCACTGAATTAATACCTTGTTCATATTAATCTTTGAATTATTTATTGATTACAAATCAAGTTACAAACTATGTCCAAGGGAGGACGGGGGACAAAGACTGTTTTAACTTGATTTGTAATCAATAAATAATTCAGTGATTAATATGAACAAGGTATTAATCCAGTGACATTCCTCACACAAAGTCCCATTCCTTCCTCTTTTTTTTTGTCTAACATATATCAGGGATGGAGGTTTTCCACTGCTATGATTAGGCTGTGTCTGGTTGTATTACTATTATGAGCACAACTGTATATGATCCCATTGTAGAGAAATGAGCTAAAGAATTTAGAAAGAAAATTAAAGTAATAAAACACCATTTGCAAGCTCTTCTCTACTAATTATCTTCAGAAAATGTTATTTTCTTACTGAAGACACTGCTTTACCACAAATCATATCTAATTAGTCTTTTTTTATGCTGGATATCCAAACCTTTGTTGCAACCTCTTCAAAATTCCTGCAAGTAGTTTCTAAGGCTCTTATAACAGATATCAACAGTCAACACAGATGTGAAGAAAGTGGTAAAATATTCTGCTTTTATATACTTGCTGTCACATCTTTTGTTTTCATTACCTTTGTTGGGTACTCTGCTACAGTATCCAAAGTTTTATTCTAATTAGAGACAATGTCATATTTTGCTCAAAATAAAACAGTTAATATTGTTTTTATTTTACTTAATCTTATACAGTTTTTTGAAAAAAAACAATATCACATAATGCAAAACATGTTGCACTGTGTGCCCTAAGTAACTACTGTAGGAAGTGAAACAGTTTCACAACAAAAAAGCAATGTCTTGCAATGCCTAGCCAAGATCTGGTGTGAATGGAGGATGGTGCTTACCTCCATATTGGTTCACCAGTAAAGTAAGCAAAAAGTACACCTACAGGGATACCTTGCTAAGGTGCAATATGTCATATTTAAGCATTGTTAAAATAGGGGCAATGCCAAATCATGTTTAGCCTCATACCAGCATAAGGGCACATTTACACCAGAAACTATGCATCCACTGCGCGTTTGCATGCATTTAAAGAACAGATTAATGAGCGTTTACATGCAGGACGTGCAAATTTGCATCTGTGTTTGTCTTGTGAGATCACATCCTTCTTTCTTCCTTTGGGCTTTTATGTGCACTGTGATGCGTTGCTGCATATTGGCATGCATTTGTGCATGGTTTGTGTGTTTGAAATGCAGAAAAAAATGCAGCTTGCTGTACTTTGTTTCACTGCACTGTACTGGTGTAAACTATGCCCATAGGATAACCTGCATTTTGGACTGTCTATGCAGTTAAAATACAGTTCAAAAATGCACCCAACTGCATCTGGTATGAATGGACCCTTACTGTAGGCCGCAGTATATGCCTGAAGGTTACTGATGCTAAGCTTAGGATAGGAGATGGGGCTGCTTCAAGCTGCTTTTGCATTCTCATTGACTTGCATCAGGAGAGAAGCAGTTCTGAGGCAAACAAAAGCCAGTCGACACAGGCCCTAAGAGTTTTATTTTTTACATGCAACTTAATTAATAAGCGTATATCCTTTTGCCTTAGTGCATTACCCTTTTTATTCACTGCTTAAAAGCCTAAAGGGGTTGTAAAGGCAGAAGGTTTTTTTATCCTAATGCATTCTATGCAGTAAGATAAAAACCTTCAGCCCCCCTCAGACCCCCCAGCACTTACCTGAGGTCCCTTTCTGTTCATCCGTCCGATATTCTAATTTCTGACTGGCTGAGAAACAGCAGTGGCGCCATCGGCTCCCGCCTCTGTCAATCGAAGTCAGCTAGCCAATCAGGGGAGAGAGGGGTCAGGGCCAGGTTGGGGCTCCGTGCCTGAATGGACACAGGGAGCTGTGACTCAGCTCAGGGGCCCCCACAGCAAGCTGCTTGCAGTGGGGGCACTGAACAGGAGGGAGGGGCCAGGATCACAGAAGAGGGACCTGAGAAGAGGAGGATTGTATCTGCTCTGTGCAAATCCACTGCACAGAGGAGGTAAGTATAATATGTTTGTTATTTTTATAGTAAAAAAAAATTAGCCTTTACAATCACTTGAACACTCTACATTACATTACAGCAGTTCTTGTACAAAGTACAATACTGTATCTGTGTTCAGAATAGCATTAAGGGTATGCACACATTACAAGTGTTTTTAATGCACAACAGTATAACTGTAATGTCTTTATTTTTTAATTTGTGCCACTTGAATGTGCTACATTTTAAGGGAAAATATTTTTATTTATAATTGTGCATTAGATGCATTTTACGACTTTTTATATAATTGTTATCATTTCTTTCTAGGCAAGCATATTTTGCAATATTTCTCTGAACAGCATCATGGATTTTGCTGGGGTGGGTAATATGCTGAAAAACGACTACTACTACAACTACAGAAAAAATGTTTGATTATGCTACAGGGGGTCCCCGGGTTACGAACAGGATAGGGACTGTAGGTTTGTTCTTAAGTCGAATTTGTTTGTAAGTCGGAACAGTACCTTTTTTAAGTGCAAATCTAGTCTCAGAGACAGGATGTAAACCCAAATCAACAGAGAAAGGCAAATGGATGGCAGGGGTGGCATGGTTAGTTCAAATATGTTTTGTTTCTTTTATTTTTTTACTTTTTAATCACTTTTTTTTATTTGTATTTATTTGTAGCTTGTCGTTTACTTTTTTTTAATTTTTGTATAATTTTCTTATTTTTAATATTATTTTTCCTATTCTTTACATTTTTTAATTATTTTTTTTATTTTATTAATTTAATTATTGCTGTATTTCTTATTTTTATTTTTTTTATAAATTTTTTTTTCACTTAACTTTATTGCTATCACACAGGAGGAAACAATTCCCTGTGTGATAGCAAATGGAGGTGACAGGTTCTCTTTATTGACCCTGTCACTTCCAAAACAGGAGTCCAGGATCGTAGCTGAGCACAGCTCTCCCCTCTCACAATTTTTTGGCAGCAGCAACAGGAGACAGCAGAGAGGTACACTGTATGGCACAGCAGGGAGATGGATGGTGAAAGCAGCCATCAGAGGCCAGGCAGGCCGGCCGGCCGGGCGGCCGGCCGCGGTGCACCATCGCGGGGCAGCGGCGTAGGAAAGACCGGGGATCGTGGAGGCTTCGTAGGCCGCACAAGGCCTCGGCCACGACGGGCAGTTTCAGCGGCCTGGCAAGCCACCGGACCATACCAGGCCTGTGGATGGGCAGGCAGGAGGACGAAGGGGACCCGCAGCCAAGCCAGGAACGGAGGAAAGGCTCAGGAGAGGAAGATTCGGCCAGCAGTGACGTCATTCGGGCCCCGTTCGTAAGTAGGGGTTGTTCGTAAGTCGGATGTTCGTAAGTCGGGGACCCCCTGTATTTCTAAAGGTCTAGGCACTTGATAACATTGGCTGATCTGAGTCCCTTATGGCCCGTACACACAATCAGAAAATCGTACGAAAAATATCGCTTTTGAAGCGATCGTATGATAATTTGATTGTTAATACACAGCCCTAGAGAGCCAATCATGACAGTTCATCCGATATTATCCGTTGGGACAAGCACAAAAAATTTTCTCTGAAGTTACCAGATCGGACAATTTTGGCTTAATGAGTACAGTTGTCGCTCAAAAATACAATACAAATAAACTACAACACAATGCATCACTTTCAATTTTTTATTCTGCCGTACGAGAATCTTCGCCACTTTAGTAAACTCTTAATTTTCGATATGAGACTAGCATGCAAAAGCAGAGCTAAAGTATATAATTCTTTCTCCTTTATTAAAGGACAGAAGATTAGTTTATTCAGAGACACGTGGGTTATACTGCTGCCTACAAAAGGATTTGGACACTGCCAAAAAACAGTGGCCAGCCAGGTATAACCCACACCCAGCATGTTTCTGTTATTTTTTTGCTGGGATGTCCTGGGATGAGTGACTTTTCACTTAGAGCATAGTTTAACAATTTTACTATCCATTATTGCTTTTTCTAAGATTGTTTTTACTTCAATCAAGACTGCATTTACATGCTGCTAAGCTGGGCACCTTATACAGCTATAGCGATTGGCAAATCATCAGCAGTACATTTGGAGGATGTACCTGGCTCCCACTGGGTTGAAGATTGTGGGACCTGTCTGTAATATGAGACATGTGGTTTCACTTTGGTTAGTCCTTTCTGCTGTCTACAGTGACCTCCGGCCATTTGAACCTCTTCTGCTTTTAGTAGCTGGTTTGAGCGTGCCCACGGTTTTTACTTCGTGTTTTCAATTAAGTTCTCCCTGTGTAACAAGTCAGATCCCTACACAAGGGGAACAATTCTGCTGAAGTAGACATCTACAGCTGAAGTTTCACTAACAGTTCTGGGGAGCCTGCAGTATCCCTCATCAAGGAACGGACACAGGCAGCCTAGATAACTGTCTTGTGCTTGGGTCCATACGCTCCACAGAGTATCCCTTAGCTCTATCAGCCCCCTCCTATAGCCTATCCAGCAAGGAGTTCTCTACAGCAATGCTCAAACTTATGGGCCATATTGCTACGATTGTTCATTTGGAAGGCAGATGTTGTAAGTAGGGCTGAAACAACTAATCGATTAATCGACAACTAATCGATTATGAAATTAATCGATTACTATTTTCATAATCGATTAATCGGCCAGTAACATAATGGGGTTAAAAAAAACTAAAACGAGCCCTTTATAGTACAAAAAGAGCAAATAATCGCTACTGTAGATGTTACTTTCACGGTTCTACAGTAAAAAATGAACCCTTTATCTGCTTTTTTAAATTGTACTATAAAGGGCTAATTTTAGTTTTTTTAACCCCATTATGTTACTAAACGTCTTAGACCTGGTTTACATCTATGTGTTTTTTGGTGCTTTTTTGCAGAAACGCACTGCAGTTCATTAACATGGTTTCCCACGTTCACATCTATGCTTTTTTCAGCCACTGTGTATTGGAAAGGGTCAGGGACTTTTTTTTTTAACGCAAAAACTGTGCTCTTTTGGTTCAATATACTTCAATGGAGAAGCTGCAGAAAAGCATTTAATGCGTTTTTGCAGCAATTTGTGTTTTTTAATCTGCCCAACAACAAATTGACCAAAAAAAAAAGCAAAAACGCGACTCGCCGCAAAATCATGTGCGCAAAAATCAAAACGCACAGCAAAAAGCACTGCAGAAACAGATCAAAAGCAAACTGCCTAGGTGTGTACCGAGCCTTATGCTGGCCACACGGATTAATTTTCACATGAGAATATTCAGACAAAAAATCTTCGTACATTCGCTGAATGAAAGAATGTTGTTTGAAATTTTCACTTGTTTTTAACATTCTGTTTATAAAATGAATGTAATTTCTGAACGAAAACCACATACACTGTCTGAAAATTCCTTTGACCAAGAAGTTTTCTATTTCAAAATTTTGCCGTCACTGTGGTTGAAAATGAACGTCGACTTGACCCCACTAATGATTAGAAAACCGAACGAACATGAACAAAATGAAATTTTTTTTTGAAGGAAGACATTTGATCTCTGAGTTTGAAAATGTTTATCAGATTCACCCTTTAATAGTATGTACAGTATATCTCTTCTCTAACAATTTATACAGTATATCTCCTCTAATAGTATATAGGTATATCTCTTCTGTCTGTTATTCTCAGAGTGGATTAGATATTTTGCTCCCTAACCATATAGTTAGTTATTTATATTTACCGCTAAATAGAAATATTTAAGAATAAATTGCCTTTTTTTAAAACTTTACATATTAACTAAATTATACGCCACACTTTTTTTTTTTTTTTTTTAAGGTTATTAACCGATTAATCGAAACAATAATCGGCCAACTAATCGATTATGAAAATAATCGTTAGTTGCAGCCCTAGTTGTAAGTGTACTTTTACTCCTTCCCTCCAGAGACATTTTCTGACATACCTGCAGCTGTGGAAGCCTCTGAGCTTTCTGCTGCAGAAACTCATTCTGACAAAGAGTCTCACAAATCTTTGATAATTGATTTTGTTAATGCAGGGCCATACTCTCCAAGCATAAATATAACATATTGGTTTTTATTTACGAGGTGTGTGCCACCATAAAAATAGAAACAGCCTGTAGTCTCTACTAGTGCTCTCACTTGTCTGAGATCCCTGAGAGGCCCTAAGACTAGCAAAACTTTTTCCAGTACCTTACTCAAAGGTGTTATGTACAGAGGCTGGAAAACTCCAGATAAACTATTTACTATTTATTTATTTATTAAAATGCTTGACCTACGCAGTCTTACCTGAAGGCCTTTATGTGCAAAACATTTTACAGATCGATGCCAGTTTGAGGAGGCCTTTATCAAGAAGTGGGCCAGTCCCACTGCGGATCCAGTGATATCCTACCTTAAAGCGGAGTTCCACCCAAAAATGGAACTTCCACTTTTCGGAATCCCCCCCCCCCCCTCCGGTATCATATTTGGCACCTTTCAGGGGGGAGGAGGGAGCAGATACCTGTCTAATACAGGTATTTTGCTCCCACTTCCGGGCATAGATAGCCGAGCCACCCGCGGGTATCTACGCCACTTCTGGCACCTTCCCCCCCCCCGCTGTTTTCTGGGAGACACACAGGTCCTAGAAGACAGCAGGAACCAGTGGGATCGCTCAGTGCGAGTTGCGCATTGCGCAGTAGGGAACCAGGAAGTGAAGCTGCAAGGCTTCACTTCCTGATTTCCTTGCCGAAGATGGCGGCGCCTCCACCCCAGAGCTAAGGGACGGGTCTGCTTCGGGTGCCAACATTGCGGGTGCCCTGGACAGGTAAGTGTTCTTATTTTAAAAGTCAGCAGCTGCAGTATTTGTAGCTGCTGACTTTAAAAAAAAAAAAATTAGGCGGAACTCTGCTTTAATAAAACACTGACCAAACTTGTTAAAGATGCAATAGTGTTTAAGGTTCCTACTGACAAACATATAGAAACCCTTTCCAAATCATTGTTTTGCCAGAAGGCCCTGTTTTGTAACCTGCCATAGCTGTAATGTCAGTCTGTCAATCATTAGAGCAGTGGTTCTCCATTCCTGTCCTCAGGACCTACTAAAGGCCCGTATACACGATACAAAAATCGGAAGTAAAATTTTGTCTGACGAACGATCTGCCGATTTTTGGATCGTTAGTTTGGTGTTTTCGACAGCCGATTCCGTTCTTTCGTCAGATAAAAGCTGGATGTGCAGACTGTAACATTTTTGTCGTACGTGAACTCAACATCTGATTTTCGTTTAAATTGTACGGTTTTCATATGAAAAAAATCGTAAGCGGAGGACTATGCATGCTCAGAAACTAAAAAATACATTCAAAACTAGTCAACACATTACGCCACTTCTGAAGTTGTATTGTGTCATACGAGAATTTTCTTATGACGAGTAACCTCTTCACTTTCGACAAGAGACTAGCATGCAACAAAAAACGGACGTTTGGTCGTCTGAAAATCTGATCGTGTGTACGAGGCTTAACAGGCCAGATTTTAAGTATTACCTTGGAGAGATGCAGACTAGAAGACTGCAATCACTGAGCAGCAAATGATATCACCTGTGATGTATTTCAGTTATCTTGCAAACCTGGCCTGTTAGTGGGCCCTGAGGACAGGTGTTTAGAACCAATGCATTAGAGCAGGGATATGCAATTAACGTACCTCCAGTTGTTGCAAAACTACAAGTCCCATCATGCCTCTGGGTGTCATGCTTGTGGCTGTCAGAGTCTTGCTATGCCTAATGGCATTTGTAGTTCTGCAACAGCTGGAGGTCCGCTAATTGCATATCCCTGCATTAGAGGAATAGACTAAATGTACAATATCTCACAAAAGTGAGTACACCCCTCGCATTTTTGTAAATATTTTATTATATTCATGTGACAACAAGTAGTGAGTGTACAGCTTGTATAACAGTGTAAATTTGCTGTCCCCTCAAAATAACTCAACACACAGCCATTATGTCTAAACCGCTGACAACAAAAGTGAGCACACCCCTAAGTGAAAATGTCCAAATTGTGCCCAAAGTGTCAATATTTTGTGTGGCCACCATTGGATGTTGGAGACCTTGCACTCCTTCACCTTCCATTTGAAGATGACCCACAGATGCTCAATAGGGTTTAGGTCTGGAGACATGCTTGGCCAGTCCATCACCTTTATCCTTAGCTTCTTTAGCAAGGCAGTGGTTGTCTTGGAGGTGTGTTTGGGGTCGTTATGTTGGAATACTGCCTTTCAGCCCAGAATCCGAAGGGAGGGGATCATTCTCTGCTTCAGTATGTTGGCATTCATGGTTCCCACAATGAACTGTAGCTCCCCAGTGTCGGCAGCACTCATGCAGCCTGAGACCTTGACACTCAAACCACGACACTCAAACCACCATGCTTGACTGTAGGCAAGGCACACTTGTCTTTGTACTCCTCACCTGGTTGCCGCCACACACGCTTGACACCATCACAACCAAATAAGTTTATCTTGGTCTCATCAGACCACAAGACATGGTTCCAGTAATCCATGTCCTTAGTCTGCTTGTCTTCAGCAAACTGTTTGTGGGCTTTCTTGTGCATCATCTTTAGAAGAGGCTTCCTTCTGGAACGACAGCCATGCAGACCAATTTGATGCAGTGTGTGGTATGGTGTATGGTCTGAGCACTGACAGGCTGACCCCCCACCCCTTCAACCTCTGCAGCAATGCTGGCAGCACTCATACTTCTATTTACCAAAGACAACCTCTGAATGTGACGCTGAGCATGTGCACGCAACTTCTTTGGCCGACAATGCAAGGCCTGTTCTGAGTAGAACCTGTCCTGTTAAACCACTGTGTGGTCTTGGCCACTGTGCTGCAGCTCAGTTTCATGGCCTTGGCAAGCTTCCTATAGCCTAGGCCATCTTTATGTAGAGCAACAATTCTTTTTTTCAGATCCTCAGAGTTATTTGCCATGAGGTGCCATGTTGAACTTCCAGTGACCAGTATAAGAAAGTGAGAGCTTGTAACACTAAAGAGTCGCATGACATCGGGGGGGAGGGAAAATGACTAAGTTGGTCCAATTTTGACATTTTCACTTAGGGGTGTACTCACTTTTGTTGCCAGCGGTTTAGACATTAATGGCTGTGTGTTGAGTTATTTTGAGGGGACAGCAAATTTACACTGTTATACAAGCTGTACACTCACTACTTTACATTGTAGCAAAGTGTGACTTCTTCAGTGCTGATACATGAAAAGATATAATAAAATATTTACATGGCATGCAAACTGCTCAATATTACTCCCTCACCTGGCCCTATGACGCCACTTGACAACAACCCAGACTTCCCCCCAGGCCTAACATTAAAAAATAAGACTCTTGCTACACATACCTCACAGGCTAGGGCACACCAATTTTTTCAGAACGGATCGCTCCTCACCCAACCGTTACTCTCTGCAACTCTACCCAACTATGATATACCCTTCTATAAATACCTACAACTAAGACATTTCCTTCAGGCCACCCAACACACGTCCCAGTGGCATAGAGACCACACACCACTTGAACTTCTTTGCCTGAGCACCGAACCCCAGAGTCACTTAATCCCCACGCTTTACTCCCTTCTTTTCTCGCACCACAAGGTTAAACAGGACAAACTGATACGCCAATGGGAAAAGGATCTGTCCATTGATATCCCAGCAAATGAATGGGATCAAATCTTCTCCCTCATGCACAAAGGATCCAGGTTCAAACTGTTTTCTAAATGGTATAGGACGCCTGAGAAGGTCCACCACTTACACCCCACCATTCCCCCAACCTGCTGGAGATGTGGTACATCCAGGGGCACTCTACTACACATTTGGTGGGAATGTAGCCAGATACAACCATTCTGGAATGAAATCAATCAGTTGATCTCCCAAATCACTACGTTCCAATTAACACTCTCTCCAGCACACTACTTGTTCCACCACACTCCCGCCTCCCTGAGTTCCTACAAAAAATCCCTCACTTTACATCTCATCAACGCAGCCAACCTATGCATCCCTGCCTTTTGGAGGAACACTGCCCCCCCCCCCACGGTCCGAGATTGGATCCGTAGGGTGGACAGAATAGCTGACATGGAAAACCTTATCTGCCAATCCAATGACCACCCTACCAAATTTGACATCACCTGGGCAAGTTGGCTACACTACAGACAAACCCAAACGTGGACATCATTGCCCCAAACTCCTCCAAGATCCTCTTGAAGGCTATCCTATACAACCCGTGTGGGTCATCCCCTTATAACACAACCGCCTTTTCTCGCCCCCATCCCCCATCCCAGTTCTCCCCTACAGTGTTCTCCCCGCACTGTCTCTCACTAAAACTTGCATTATACAAATACCAGTATATCCCCTTTCCTGTTTATCCCGCAAGTAAGGGCACATGTTTGAAGTGCTATGAACACTACAGTCCCAACCCGTCCTCCAGAGTCCCTACCGGGAACTAAACAGACATACAACCACACCACCGATCTGTACTTTATTCACTTTCCTCTCAAAAATCCCGGTCCATTCACAGCGAAGTTCCCTTTAGGGGTGAATGGTACCAGGATTGTCACCCAGTGGTTTGCACCCCACCCACAGGCTTATCCCGGGCTTAATACTCTCTGCTTCCTATCTCAGCAGGAAATACATCAGAGATTATCTGATGATTGTTAATTCCATTGTGCTCCTCACTGGTTCCCTCGGGCTAGTTACCAGCCCGTGGACGTGTTACATACGCTGAAAAATAACTTAGGATTCTTGCAAGTTTACACATGTTACTGTTTGTATGTTTCATAGACTCACTTATGGTGATCAATGCCTTTTTCATGGGCGGACAGCTTGTACAACTGCATTATAACTGTCTATTATTCATCTGTAACCTTGTTTATTGAAATGTATGTTACATACCTTCTGTTTGACCATAAAAATGTAATAAAAACTTTTTGGAAAAAAAAAATAAAATAAAATATTTACACAAATGTGAGGGGTGTACTCACTTTTTTGAGATACTGTATGTCAAATAATCCAGCTACTATCTTTACTGATCCTTTCTTTGTAGAGTGCTAATGATCTTATGCTGTGAGCCCCACTAATGCATACATGGGTTAGTTAATATTGTCTTATCTCCCAAATTTCTTCTGTCTGTGAATATGCAGGGAAATCTTTGCTGCACATAACTTTTCATGGAAAACATCTCTTCAGTGCTTCTGTGGACACCCTAATAAAAATGCCACTAAGGGTAAAAGTGCTAATTTGCCCCAGCTGAAGCCTATGACTTAAACTGGGAAGACTACTTCTGCCTCTTAGACCTCATACACACTATACAACTTTTGTTGTCTGATTTCCTTTAGATTTACCAAAACCTTGTAGTACAAGGGTCTGCCTGATTGCATACACATTGAAACTGTTAAGGTTTGACCTCATGTTATATGGTTTTGGTAAATCTGAAGGAAAACAATCTACAGAAAATTGTATAGTGTGTATCCAGCTTAAGGCCCAGAAGAGCTCAATTCATTACGAACAAGCTTCAATCTCCAAGGCCAGACTTAAGCTAGGGACACAGTTCAATTGCAAACCTTGGGCTTTTAAATCCCTCAAGCTTGCAGATAAGTCCTCTTTGGCATAAAGAGATACCCCACTTTCCACCATAGGGGGGTGTCTGTTGGCCTTTGAGGACACCTGATTAACAACCATCTCTGATGCCTGGGTAAGAGGTGTGGTTTCTAGGGGCTATAAGCTAGAGTTAAACTCTCTTTACCATCCCACTGTATACTATCCAACCAGGATTCCACACAGATCTCCACACCCAACCAAGTCTCCACACCTCCATGCTGCTGCTGCATATCTTTTGAACCAAATAGTGAACCCCACTGTTCAATTAGTGAAGAGCTTCAATGTTTTTATTCCAACCTTTTCACTGTTCCAAAACCAAAGGGGGACATTTTCCCCATCTTTATTCTGAGGGCTTTAAATGTCATCATCGGAGTCCAAAAGTTTTGCATGTAATCCAACCGGTATGTCATATCCTCTTATCCATCAGGGAAATTTTCTAGCCTCAGTGGACATCAAGGATATGTACTTGCATTTCACCATCTTTTGCAGTTTATCAATTCTACCTACATTGTGCCGTAGGCTGTCAAAGCTATCAGTTTGTGGTTCTATCATTTGGTCTGTTTTCTGCACCCAGTATTCACCAATGTATTGGCACCCATGCTAGCCTTACTATGCTCCCAGCATATTCTCGTTGTGGGATATCTAGATAATCTCCTGTTGAGGTAAGAGTTGGCACAAATTCTGAGCGATGAAGCTATGCAGACAGCCCCAATGTTAAAAATCTTTTTGCAACTAGGAAAACAATACTTATGAGCTGGAAATCCGCCACTCCGCTGTCGGTTAAATCCTGGTTTCAGCACATGGGTAATACCCTTACCATGGAAAAATACATATATCCGCATAGGGGGAACCCTGAGAAATTTGACAGATTATGGGCCACATGGCTTGATACACCCGGGATTAGTCCCAGGGAACTGGTACAGATGAGGCTGCTCCGATGCCCATAAACATCATGGATGCCCGGGGAAATGCTAGCTTTTTTAAAAATAAGGTAACATTGTAGGGAAAAAAGCAGGGATGTTGAGGCTGCCAGTACCATGACAGGGGATCGCAGAGTATCAATATACAGAAATAAAAATTATATGTGCCACACACTGAATACTCACTGCTACTCGAGTATTAAAGGGAATGACTAATGGTTATGTCAATGTTCTTTCACTGACAAATTGAAGTGTAATGTGATGTATGTTTTGATTTGATTTGTTTTTCTTTTGCAATAAAACCCATTTGATTTAAAAAAACAAAACAAAAAAACATTTTGCTGCATCCTGAATCTTCAGAAATCAGCGCTGGAACAGACACATTGCTCGGAGTATCTTATCCTATACACATACATTTTCTATCCCATGGAAAACGTCTACAGTCCAGGAGCCATCCAACTCTGTGATTCCATAACTAATAAAAGCATACATGCATCCCTAAAATAAAAATGAATAGTTCATTTAAATGTCCATATAAATAGTCCTAGAGAGAAAGTGCAGAGAAAGTAAATATCCCAATTTCCAGAAGATTTCCAAAACTGTCCACTGTGCATAAATGGATTCACGTAGCTCCGGCATTGAAAAAGCTAAACCACTTACCGGACATTAATGACCCTCAGATTATAAAGCGCCCAATTAAGTCTTTAGGATGATTCACTAAGGCTCCCGCACTCTCTGGTCTCTCGCACTCATTGGCTCAGGTATCAAGCACTGGTGTTGGAGAAATCTTTCAGCTCATTGTCTTGGACTGTCCCAATAATGGATTTCAGCCCAAATACAATCTTTTCGGTACAGGGGTCTCAAAAGGAATATTGTTTTTCAATCAACATTTTGGAGCTCCAAGCAGTTTAGTTTTCCCTGCAATGCTGGATCAGGATTCAGTTGGACAACACCACACAAGTGGCTTACATCAATCATTATGGAGGAAATAATCAGGAAGGAACTAGAAATCTTGCTGAGGCAGGACAGGTAAAAATGATTCTAGTCTGAGCAGAACTCTACATTCCAGCATTAACAGTCATTTACATTCCAGGTGTGAACAATTGGCGGGGGGGGGGGGGGGGATGGTCCCTATACCCAGGAGTACTTCAGGACCTGTGTCACAGGTGAGGAATGCTGGATGTGGACTTCCTGACTTCCAGGTTCAACAACAAACGGGACAGGTTTGTATTCAGATTCACTGGTGGAAGAGGTGGATGCTCGGATGGCATACCTCTGATAGCAACATGGGACCAGTATACCCTGATCTATGCCTTTTCTTCTATGAAACAACTTCCTCTTTTACTCTGCAGGATTGAGCTGAAAGGCATTCCGGTAATTCCCATAGCTCTGGACTGGCCCAGGTGGATACGGTACTCTGACCTGATTAAACTTAATCCTGATCAAACCACTGGAAGAAACCGAGAGCAACCAGATCTCCTATCCCAAAGACCTGTTTACCACCCTCCTCCAAGGTTGCTGGCTTTAATGGCATAGCTGTTGAAGCTAAGGTCTTGAGAGACAGGGGTCTTTCTAAACTTGTAATTCCCACATTATTTAAAGCCAGGAAGTCTACCTCCTTCAAGGTCTACTATTGCATATGAAGGACATAACTAGCCTGGTGCAAGAAAAAAAAAACCTTTATCCCAGGAAACAGTCCATAGGAAGAATCCTGACTTTTTTGCATTCAGGCCTGGATCAGCATCAAAGTATCAAAGAGCAAATCTCAGCCCTTGTGCTCTTATTCCAAAGACCGCTCACCTCTCTTTCATAGGTGAAGACATTTTAACAGGATGTTTCTCATGTCTCTCCTCCCATGCAACCACCTGCAAATCAATGGGATTTGAATCTTGTTCTGTCAGAACTTCAACAATCGCCCACTCTTTGAATCTATCACGGACATTCCACTTTGATCCCTCACCCATAGGGTTGTTTCCTTGTTGCTATCACCTTTGTGAGGCGTGTGTCTAAACTGGAAGTCCTATCATGTAAAGAATGCTACCTGGTCATACACAAGACAAGATGCTGATGGGTAGAGGAAGATGATCTGAAACTCCATACATGCTCTTAAATACTGTATCTTCAAATTTATTGATACTCCATAAAAAACAAATAGCGTACAGCAGATGTTAACACGTTTCAGCCATAACAGCCTTGTTCACAACAGATATGTACAAAAACAACACAATATATATAGTGTGAAAATGCTACCCCTCCTATTGATCACAGGAATTTTCAATTAGCTCATTAATAGTTAACAGGATGGAACAATTAAACAATTCAAAGGGGTGAGAGATGACAAAAAAGCAAGCCAAAAAAACTGACAATAATCATGATCAATAAAATACATAAAGAATTCTAAATAAAAATAGTGATGATGAACTAATAAAACAACATGTCCAGAACAAAGTGGAAGCAGAGAGAGTAAGAAATAAGAGTCGTCATCGCTGAAACGCATTTACAGCTGCTGTACCCCATTTGTCTTTTATTGAGTATCAATAAATTCTGAGATATTTAAGAGCATGTATGGAGTTGTGGATCATCTTCTTCTACTAATTGTATTGGCAACTGTGCGACTGCTTATCCTGCACCCAAGAGCTCAGGAGGATTTTTGGATAACTTGGGTAGTAGCGCTTTTTCTTTTTTCAAGATGCTGATTGGACTTAAGCCGTGTACACACGGTCGGACTTTTCAGCAACAAAAGTCCGACAGACTTTCGACGGACTTTTGGCGGACTTCTGACGGACTTTTTAACGAACGGACTTGCCTACACACAATCACACCAAAGTCCGACGGATTTGTACATGATGACGTACACCGGACTAAAATAAGGAGGTTGATAGCCAGTAGCCAATAGCTGCCCTAGCGTCGGTTTTTGTCAGTCAAACTAGCATACAGACGAGCGGATTTCTGGGTCCAGCGGAGTTACGACGTAAAGATTTGAAGCATGTTCCAAATCTAAAGTCCGTCAGATTTGTGACTGGAAAAATCAGCTGAAGGTCCGGTGAAGCCCACACACAATCGGATTGTCCGCCGGATTTGGTCCGTCGGCGTCCATCGGACCAGTCCGGTTGAAAAGTCTGACCGTGTGTACGCTGCATTAGAGCTTCCTTTCTTCCTAAGGCAGTTTTGGTCTTTCACCTCAACCAAGACATTTTTGTTTTGTCTCTCTGTCTGACTCGAGTACATCTAAATGGAATTTCCCTTCACTGTCTGGACGTAGTTCATGTTATGCAGGTTTATTTCCCAGTCGCTGCTAACATTAGAATGACTGACTTTGTTCCCATAAAGCAGAACCAGCATCTCACTGCACCATTTTTGTCATGACTTAGACAGATCATTATTGAAGCTTAAAGAGGAGTTCCCATCTAAAAAAAAAAAAAAATTAAAAGTCAGCAGCTACAAATACTGCAGCTGCTGACTTTTAATTGGACACTTACCTGTCCCAGGGTCCAGCGATGCAGGGGATCGAAGCACCACTCATCTCCCCCTCCATTTGGCGGTGCCAGCATTGCAACTGTGGGCGCCGGGTTGTGACTTTACAGCCGGGCACCCACTGCGCATGCGCGAGCAGCGCCGCGCGCCGTGATTGGCCGCTCAGTCATCTGGGACCTGTAATGGGTCCCAGATGATTGACAAGAGGGAGGGAGCAGAGCTGATCCCTTCCTGTGCCGAGGGGAAGTGATGTCACCAGCCCAGGCACTGAAAGAGGCAGACTACGAGGGACCCCCTAGCAACAGGCATTTAGAGGTAAGTTAAAAAAAAAAATTTCCAAATGTTTTTTTTTTTATTTTCTTTTAGGCACATTCATGCATTTTTTTTTTTTTTTTTTTAGGGTGGAACACCACTTTAAGGTCTCAAAGATCCAGGTCTACCCTTTATTGTTTAAGCTCATGCTACTAGATCTGTGAGTGGCTCTTGGGCCTTTTGGCATCAGGCAACTTTTTTTCTGATTTGCAATGCTGCCACAATACAAGGCCAAGGTAATCCATTGCTCAAAACAAAGTTGCTAAACTGCACTCCCCCGAACCATTTGTGAGATGAATTGTCTTCTGCAACTGGGATCCCATTCCCAGCAGCCACCTGCTTGTCTTAGCATCACTGGGCTGCTTCGGATCTGCTTATCAGGTTACACATAACCCCGGAAGTGCATAATAACATTGTGGAACCTTCCTGCTGTGTGCTCTCTGCCTCTGCTGGTCTCCTTGCCTTAATTATGAAAAAACACTGAATTGGTCAGAAACAAAAGCACAAGTCAGAGCAGGTATTCAGATCACAGTGAAGAAGGTACATGCACAGATTAGGGAGAAGTGAAGGGTTGTTTATGTCAGATTACAAAATAAGCATTTAGTAGCTAATATATTAGGGGAAAAAAGGGGTTAAAAAGCAGCTTTTGCAGTTTTAACACTGGGTGCATGTTTGTCTTGATGGTTTTTTTTTTAAATTTTAGGTTACTTTTTTTGGACTTTTTTTTCTTTTTATTAAATCAAAAGAAAGAGTCAGTAAATAATCTAAACATTAAAAAATGTACTCTCTATAGATAGAAGTATATTTACTGTAATGGGCCAAGAAAAATTCCCCCACTGTAAGTCCCAATATATGTGGTATAGATGAGTACAAGCTGCACACATCACATGTAATCCATATGTTATCATCTTCCCAGGTCATAGTAGAACATTAGATTGAGCAATTGTTTAGTATTGTTTAAGTAACTAGGTAAATCTTGCACTAAAGGCTGTAATTGGCAGTCTACCCATAAACTTAACCATAAGTTTAAGGTCATGTGACCAGAGGTCAATTGCTTTAAAGGATTTTAAAGGCTGCAAGTGTTTCCTGGAAAATGGGCAGAGCTGTGCTTTCTCCAAGGCTGTCCAGAAAGGCGATTTGGGAGAAACTAAATTAATAAAATGCAAAAAAAAGGTATTTTATGTTTCTGTGTTCATATTATTTTTATTTTACACATATGAATGGATTTGGGTTTGTAAACAAATCCATTTGCAGTTCTGATTTCTGAAGTGGGTACAGTGGTGAGTCACTATTGTCCTTCACTTCAGGTTTCCACATTGGTATGAATTACTTTTTTTACCTTCAAACCCATTCATACCATTGTTCCCTAGAGGCTTCTGTTGGAGAAGTTGGAGTTGGAGATAAGTGCTGTTAGATCAGAACATCACTTGGGACAGAGCTGCTAGCTTGTTATTACAGAAGCTCTGTCAGATCTGGACTTTGCAGGGTTTGCATACTTTCCCCCATACCTGCAATTTCTGCTGCTGTAACAGGAGCAGTCTTGAGAGAAGGTAACAAGGGGTGTAAAATGACAGAAAAAAGATGGCAGTTGGGAGTGGGTAAGCAAACCCTGCACAGTTCCGATCTGACAGCGCTATTGTATTAAGCAGTGATGTTTACAAAAATACAGAAGCTCTGCACTGGCAGGAAAGAGGAGCTAGAGGGGGAGAGATAGCACAGCCTGTGCCTCCTTCTGACTCTATCCTCCTCACCCCTTCAGCACTCAGCTGTCAGAAGTAGTGATGCTGCTGCCACTACTCCTGTTAGCCTGTAGTAAACAGAACTCACCACGCCCCCCCCCCCCCTCCAATAAATCACCTGTCCTGGAGAAACTGTCCCTACGTACTTGGCCATGGCTGAAACCTTGTCTTTGATTTTGGATGGTATGTATTTTTACTGCTGTTTCTGTCCTGGATTGGTGGTTGGTGATATGATCTCCATATGTTCTTGAAAATTCAAAATGTTATTGTTGCCTCCAGAACAACAGGTTCCTGTGACAAATCACTGGCAAAGGGACCCCCTTCCCCCTCCCCAACTTTGGAGAGAACCCCTCTCACTCACTGTTGGGTACTCCTAGACAACAACAATAGAAAAATGATCAGAGTCAAGTCATTTTCTACTCTATTCTATTCAGAAACAAACTAAAAACTGTTTTGGATCAAGCTTTTTTTGTGCTGTGTATATTGTTCATATTTATTAAAAGCAGTAGAAAAATATTAACAATGTTGCCAACAATTAGTCAATACTTGTTCAAAAATATATCAATCACTTTGAAATCATTCAAACATTTACGTGAGAGAGATGTTCATGTGATTTTCAAATGATGATTAATAATCTTCTGTGGGATCAAATTTTCAGGGAAGAGATATTGCACATTTAAAGCATACATATGACAGTCCTATGCACGCAGACATATAAGAAGCCAGTGCTGTCCAGCATGTTATTACCGGCTGTACTAAACCTTGTCTGAACAAGCAGTTGTCCACTGTATAAGAGATCTTACTCATCGACCAGAGCTATCTTAACACACACCCTCGTATTGTCATTCAGTACATTACAGTTGAACTGTGAGCAGGCTAATTAGATGGACTAGATGGTGTTTTTTTTCAAATTGACTAGGTAACTACACAACTATATATACATTCAAATATTTAAATATTAATTAGACATTAAAACAAAGACTCACCTGAGCTCTGTAGCTGCAGACACTGTTAAGCAAGTTCCCCTAAAAGCCTACAAGGGAAGCAGTGAAGTCCTTCAAGTCAGATGTCAGCACTCTGCTTTCCCCTCTTCCTGAGCACCTGCTCAGTGTTCTCATTAAAGTGAAATTAAACTGTATCTGAGCACCACAAACTGAAAATGCTATTTAATACATTTTTTAATATTCAAAGCAAACTCACCATACACCAATGTCTTTGTGCTTTGTTTTGTTGAGAATTCACTTAGAAAAACACCCCCTAGCATTTCTAGCTGTGGCAATCTTGAGTAAGGGCAAATGACTCAAGTAGCATTTATTTCATGGAATCCATGTGCCCCTAGCTTAGGCATTCAGACGGGATGGCATGCTTAGCTGATGAAAGAAATAAAATGCCCAGGAAGACTCCTGGGATGTATGACATCATTTTGGCCTAGGTCAGAAACTAGGAAGCAACTAAAGAAATGTAAAAAAATTAAAAAATAAAAACAAGTAAATATCATATACTTTCCTACCTATTTACTAATGCTAGCAGCATAAACATTTAAATAGGTAATGTTGCTTGAGAAAGTTTATTTCCACTTTAAGGATTAGTAGGCTATTCACTGCTGGAAGTAAAACTGAAAGTGCTTTCTGTTGTAAACATTTAGGACCCAATCAAATGAGCATAGGGGCCCTTAACAGCATTTATGTACCCAGGAGGCACAAATGTTCCATGCAGCCAAAAGCATATTAAAAAATTCAAAAAACAGACTGCCATCTGCACCAGCTGTACGAAACTTCCCACACATTTGAGTGTTTACATCCATATATGAGGCAGATGCATGGCCCTGGACGCAGATATATGGCCCTGGACACAGATGTACTGTGGTCAGGCTATGGACACATAAACAAACTTCGAGGTGCATAAACACAAGCATAAACACACGCTGTATGGTCTTCTGCGCCCAGGTGAATGAGCCATTAGGATGAATTGCTCCATAGTGCCTGGAGCTACAGAGACCAGGGGGGGCTTGTTTTAAAGCATATTTACTGCTTTTTAAGAAAATGTAAATATTTAATGTCCTGAGCCATAGCACAGTTCTACTTTAAGGCAAACAAATTTGAGTGGTAATATTATTTTCTATGTCAATTGCCTGGAGTTTACATGTTCTCCCTGTGCCTGCATGGGTTTCCTTCAGCTATGTAGAATGTGAGATAGGGACCTTAGATTTTAAGCTCCTTGAGGGCAGGGATTGATGTAAATGTACAATATATACACTATATTACCAAAAGTATTGGGACACCTGCCTTTCCACGCATATGAACTTTAATGGCATCCCATTCTTATTCCTTAGGGTTACATATTGAGTTGGCCCACCCTTTGCAGCTATAACAGCTTCAACTCTTCTGGGAAGGCTGTCCACAAGGTTTAAGAGTGTGTCTGTGGAAATGTTTGACCTTTCATCAGAAGCGCATTTGTTAGGTCAGGCACTGATGTGGACGAGTAGGCCTGGCTTGCAATCTCCGCTCAAGTTCCCCCACCCCAAACTCGCTCATCCATGTCTTTATGGACCTTGCTTTGTGCACTGGTCCAAATCATTTGGTTGAGGGGGGGTTATGGTGTGAGGTTGTTTTTCAGGGATTGGGCTTGGCCCTTTAGTTCCAGTAAAGGGAACTCCTAAAATATCAACATACCAAGACATTTTGGACAATTTCATGATCCCAACTTTGTGGGAACAGTTTGGGGATGACCCCTTCCTGTTCCAACATGACTGCACACCAGTCCACAAAAAAGGTCTATAAAAACATGGATAAGCGGGTTTGAGGAGGAGGAACTTGACTGGCCTGCACAGAGTCCTGACCTCAACCCGACAGAACACCTTTGGGATGAATTAGAGTGGAGACTGCGAGCTAGGCCTACTTGTCCACATCAGTGCCTGGCCTGACAAATGCGCTTCTGATGAAACGTCAAACATTTCCACAGACACACTCCTAAACCTTGTGGACAGCCTTCCCAGAAGAGTTGAAGCTTTTATAGCTGCAAAGGGTGGGCCAACTCAATATTGAACCCTACGGACTAAGACTGGGATGCCATTGAAGTTCATGTGTGTGTAAAGGCAGGTGTCCCAATACTTTTGGTAATATAGTGTATGTAAAGTGTTGCATTGATTTATGGCGCTGAATAAGTACCTGTAATAAATAAAAAAATAATAAAAAAATTGGTGTATCCTTACCTCATAGTATGAGAACAGGCGGACACCTTCCATCTGATGAAAAACTGGATAATGGGTCCTATCAATCTCATCGCGGCGATAAACATCTCCCGCAACCAGGAATGCATCCAGTCCAGAGTGCATCAAATCCCACTGATGAGCTGAGGTATGAGCACGAAGCATGTGAGAATGGTTTAAATAGTAATTGTCTCCTTTCTTTCTACTTGGATGGTCCAAAGGAACAAGAAGGCTGTCAAAATTTTGCTCTGTTGTGACAATGGGACATAAATTATCATAGACAGAAAACAGAGGGTTTTGATGCCGTCCTATATACTGCTTGTAAAAATGTTCCTTGATTCTTTCTTTGATCAGCCACAATGGATGATAACTCTGGTTGTGTAAATTCCGTCCAACCAAAGACATGATTTTACTACTAATATTTGTGAAATCATCTCGAGGGAACTGTCTACCGAGGAGTTCCACTGAACTAGGAATATCTGTAGATGTTCTAGAGGTTACTGATCTGAAACTTTCATGCTTCAAACACGATGTAATCCTAAGATTATGAGCCTCTGCATATCTTGATAATGTTGAATACTGAAGAATTATTTGCAGTGCAGAGCCTAAAAACAAAATAAAAACATCTATAAGTCTTAATTTAAGATCACTTTTAAGCATGCTTTTACCTTAAGGGTGGATGTAAAAAGGTAACACAACAACAGCATGCTACACATACAAATAATTAAATATTTTTTAATCTTTCCTTGTTTCAATACCTGACCCACAAAATGATATAATATAACCATATTTGCAACCACACAGATATTATAATAATATAATTAATTATTAATTAGTAATTAATCAATTCTAATAGCATTCATTAAATTACCAAGTTTAAAAAATAACTAATTAAGGGCCCTTTCACACTGGGGCGGTTTGCAGGCGCTATTGCGCTAATAATAGCGCCTGCAAACCGACCCGAAAGTGCCGCTGCTTTGTCTCCAGTGTGAAAGCCCCGAGAGCTTTCACACTGGAGAGGTGCGCTAGCAGGACGGGAAAAAAAGTCCTGCTAGCAGCATCTTTGGAGCGGTGAAGGAGCGGAGTGTATACCGCTCCTTCATCGCTCCTGCCCATTGAAATCAATGGGACAGCGCGGCTATACTGCCGGCAAAGCGCCTCTGCAGAGGGGCTTTGCGGTGGTTTTTAACCCTTTCTCGGCCGCTAGCGGGGGGGGGTAAAAAACCACACCGCTAGCGGCCGCATACCGTCGGTAAAGCGGCGCTTACAATAGCGGCGCTTTACTGTTGACGCCGCCCCAGTGTGAAAGGGCCCTAAGGGTTTTACTGAAAACCCTATTTTTCTGTTCCCAACAGATCCTGAGTATACAGCTGTTGCCCCAACTCCTCTTGTGACTGATCCTAATCAACACAGAGGCAAACCTCTTCTTTTACCTGAATATGCACATTTCAGTTTTGCTCAGTCCTGCCAAAAAAAAACAAAACAAAAAAAAAACACAGGGGAATTTGCACTTTTTAGTATATTGCTACTTTATATTGTGCTTGCATCTGAAAAACAAACAAAAAAAAACATACCCTGATCCTCTCTAGTTTTGAGTTAGTAATACCTTAGAATTAAACCAAGATAGAAATTGGTATACTAAAGCACCTAAATGTTATCTTGTGGTCTGCAGAAGTGAGAACACAGTCTGTCCTTTATCCTTTATACTCTAATGCCCTGTACACATGACCGGTTTTGCCGTCGGAATAAACTCTGAAGGTTTTTCCGACGGAATTCCGCTCAAGCTGTCCTGCATACACACGGTCACACCAAATTCTGACCGTCAAGAACGCGGTGACGTACAACACGTACGACGGGACAACGCGTACGACGTCTCGTACTTGCTTCTGAGAATGTGTCATTTTTGGTACTTCGGAACAGCATACAGACGAGCGGTTTTCCCAATAGGAATTTGTTCCGTCTGAAAAATTTTCTATGTAAAAAGTCCGATGAGGCATACACACGGTCGGAATATACGAAGAAAAGCTCCCATCTGACTTTTTCTGTCGGAAATTCCAACCGTGTGTACGGGGCACTAAACTTTCATAGGTGAATAGTAAACTGCGAGAAGGACTGACTGCCATGCTTGTCTTGAAATCCTAATTCAAATCAGTTTTGACTAGAAACAGTTTATACATAATTTAGGTGTTTTAACCAATATAGATTGTCCATCAACATAACAACTATAACTATATATATGAAACACATGTTTTATACTACAAAATTAAAAACATCTTATTTTGCAATTTATATTATTTATCTGCAACAAAGGGGTTTTTCTGTATCCTTATAAACCCTACTTCCACATCTCACACTTACTGAGTTTATTAGCTGCATATTACTTGAATTAAGACAAGGTTCATACCTCTGCGATAAGATTTTGGTCCAACTTTCAGTGCGGTTGTAGTATTACTCCGAAGCAACTTTGATTTTTTATACTTTATGGGGCTAAAATTGCACTGGAATTGCATCAAAGTAGTACAGAAACCTTTTTCAAAATTGTTCTATGTTGAGTCACTTTTGATGTGAACAGGCATCATTGGATATAATGTGATTTACCTCGTCATGCCATTCTGTACAACTCAAGTCGCATCTGAATTCGCACTAGTACTGAATCTTATGGCTTTACATATTTGATTATATCTGTACTAATAGGCCAACATTTATGGACACACACTTAGCTCACTGGTGTTTATAAAAAAGGACCTGTGCCCCGTACACACGATCAGACATTGATCGGACATTCTGACAACAAAATCCATGGATTTTTTCCAACGGATGTTGGCTCAAACTTGTTTTGCATACACACGGTCGCACAAAGTTGTCGGAATTTCCGATCGCCAAGAACGCAGTGACGTACACCACGTGCGACAAGACTAGAAAAGGGCAGTTCTGAACCAAGTGCGGCACCCTTTGGGCTCCTTTTGCTAATCTTGTGTTAGTAAAAGTTTGGTGAGAGACGATTCGCGCTTTTTCAGACTTGTGGTTTTCAGATCGTTTTCTGCTGTTCAGTTTGTGCTTGTGGGTTTGTAGCTGGTCTTCATTGCGTGCAGTCAGTTCATATTGGATTATTCAGTGCGTTCTTGTCCGCTTGTTGCTGGTTTTCAGGTCGCTCTTCACAGGCCTTGCTGTTCTTCAGTGCGTTCTGTTACTTCGTTCTGAGCAGCCGACCCTTTTCTAGCCATGTTGCGTATATGTACTCCTCGTAGAGTTTGTGCTGTGCGGGGGGCTTGGTGTTGGGGTCCTTACCTTGACACAAGTCCAGTCAATGAACAGGGTGGGGAGGAGTTCATAGACCAAGAATTGGTTGCTTCAGCGTGACCAGTTCTGTCACATGCCTTTGCTCCTTGAGATCCATGAGAATAATCCTGATGATTTCAGGAACTTTCTCCGGATGACGGACCCCGTATTTCACCATTTGTTGGCTTTGCTGACCCCTTATATTAACAACAAGGTTGGTCTTTATTGGAGAAGTCATCATGTAACAAATATCATACAAAAATCAAGCTCTTATACACATTCCAGGAATGATCAACTTGAAATACAGCAAAATACCTTAATCAGAAAATCCATCCATCCAGTAAACTAAGAGTAAGTTGCATAGATCAGCACTACCAACATCACATTTAACATCCCTATGCACATAATCAATAATGTCAGGTTTCCAAAGTAATCCTTGTCTGTATCTGGGGGGGGGGACATACTATTTCCTCTACCCCTCAGGGCGGTACCTAACTAGTTCTGTGGTAGGGATATTAGAATTGCTCAGTCCAAGGCAACCATATCCGATCGAACTTCTGTGGGCACCCTCTGCTAGTGTAGGTCATCTTATAAAGGGGTAGTACAGCGTTGATAGTGGAGTCCCACGTCTCCACCTTAGGAGGAGACGGCGACGCCCATTTCTTAACGACCTCCTTCTTGGCATAAAACAACAACAATGAGATGAGTGTTTTCGTATATTTAGGTCTCTGGTCATCATCATGGAATACCCAAAAGAGCCAGTTCAGGTGATATTGGTAACGTTAATTGCAAGCGGATATTGATGCTTTCAAAAATTGCTTCCCAGAATTTCACAATAAGGGGACAGGTCCAGAACATATGCATGTACGTGCTATCAGGGGACCGACATCTGGGACAGTTCGGTGACCTATCAGGGTAAATCTGGTGCAGTCTCTGTGGCGTGTAGTAGACACGCTGCATAAACTTAGTTTGCAGTGATTTATCTCTCAAAGAAATCACAATTTTAGATCCGTCTTCAAAGCACTCCTCCCAAGTCTCCCTATCCAGGCTGGGGATGTCAGCCTGCCACTTGACCCATAGGGTGTTCATTTTAGGGGAATCACTTTCTAATAAGGCAAGATATAGAGTAGAGAGGGTCTTCTTGAGAGTCTCCTGTGCCAGAATTTCCTCAATGGGATCCGTTTTAAAGCTTATAGGGTAAGGGAATTGTGCCCTAGCTGCGTGTCTCAGCTGATGATATCTAAATAACATCCTCTCGTGGAGTCCATATTTCTTTGCTAGAACCTGAAATGATAGCAGTGTCCCTGAGTGAATAACATCTTGGAGGACCTTAATCCCAAAACGGGCCCATAACTGCGGGTCTGGTATTGTTCTGAAATGGGGAAGTGAAGGGTTACCCCATAATGGAGAGAAAGGGGAGTACTGGCGGGGGCATAGGAATCTCTTCCTGGCTACTGCCCATACTTTGAGGGTTACTTTGGTAGGGCCTGGGAATGAGGGGTATGCCAAGGGACCTCTATACACTACATTACCTAGCTCTGTGAGGGAGCCTAAAATAGCAGCTTCCAGGCATGTAGCTGCATTTGATCTAGACTGTTCAAACCACCACCTCACAGTAACTAGTACTGCTGCCCAATAATAGACCAATAGGTTAGGTAGTGCAAGACCCCCACAATGAACCGGAAGCTGTAGAGTCGATTTAGCTAATCTGGGGGAGGACCCTTTCCACAAAAATGAGCCGATGCACACATCTAATTCTTTAAAGAGGGAGCCAGGGAGCCACACCGGGCAATTACGAAATACATAATTGAACCTGGGTAGATAGAGCATTTTTAATATATTAATGCGTCCTAGCAGATTAAGTGGTAAATCCTTCCATTTAGAGCAATGCTCTTTTAGCCTTGTGATAATGGGTTGTATATTGAGGCAACGAAAAGCCTGGAGATCCTTGGTTACCACAATCCCCTAGTATTTAAACTCCTCCACCCACACTAACAGAGTTGATGGCACTGTTGCCTGGGCCTGAGAGTCTATTGGGAAAATAACCGACTTGGACCAATTTATTTTAATCCCCGAGAACCTCCCGAACTCATCAAAGATTCTAAGTGCTGCTTGCAATGAGGCCTCAGCGTTGTGCAGATACAGTAATGCGTCATCCGCATATAAAGAAATTTTCTCCTCCAGAGGGCCAACTCTGAGTCCCCGTACATCGCACAAGTTCCGTATTAGGATAGCCAGTGGTTCTAGAGCCAATGCAAATAGACTGGGCGACAGGGGGCAACCTTGCCTAGTGCCCCTCTGGAAGAGAAAATAATTCAATAGGGTGTCATTTATGCGGATCCTCGCCCTAGGGGATTTATAAAGTAAGCCTATCCAATGAAGAAACTTAGGGCCGAACCCAAACCGCTTCATTATCTCCCATAGATATCCCCATTCCACGGAGTCAAAGGCTTTCTCCGCGTCTAGGGAGGCTATGACTCTAGTGCCTACGTTGTCATGGTCTGTGTCAAGGTTTAGAAAAAGTCTGCGTATATTGATGTCGGTACCCTTCCCTGGCATGAACCCCGTCTGGTCCAGATGAACCAGGTCTTCAATCACTGTAGCCAGTCTAAGAGCCAGGATTTTAGCCAGTATCTTGGCATCTGCGTTTATAAGGGATATGGGCCTGTAAGAGGCACAATCTTCAGGGTCCTTACCGGGTTTGGGCTCCAACACCACCACCGCTTCAGACAGAGTCAGGGAGTGAGCCAAGGGTATGGAACTGCGAAAGGAGAGAGACTAGTCTGGGGGCCAACAGCTCCTGGTGCTGTGAGTAAAACTCTATGGGTATAACATCTGGGCCTGGGGCCTTCCCTGCCTGCATGCAGCCTATGGCCATCTGAATCTCCTCCAATGTTATGTCTGCATCTAGAGCTTCGCATTGCTCTAATTCAAGTGTTAGGCAATGGAATGAGATCCAAGTATTCAGATAGGTCATTGGCCGCATAATTCACCCTAGTGGAGTATAGTTCTTGGTAGAATTTAAAAAACCTATCGCTAATTGTCACAGGGGTAGTTAGTAGGGTACCATCCATGTCCCGTATCCTACCTACATGAGTCGTTGCATATTGCCCTTTAGCCAACCAGGCTAAAAGCCTGCCATTTTTGTCCCCATACTCAAATACCCTCTGGGCGCAAGCCAACATAGACTTCTTCATGAGGTCCACTCTCAACAGGGACAGTTCCCTAATGGTGTATTGCCATGATATGTAGTTATCTGAAGTCGGGGCACTAATGTATAATTGCTCTTTCTCCCGAGCCTGTTCTTCTAGTTGACCCAGAGACTGCGCAGATACCCTTTTCCTATGTGCAATTTTCCTAATATATTCACCTCTCACCCATGCCTTAAAGGCATCCCAAGTTTTAAGCGGGCCAGCGGAATCTGCATTACTCAACCAGAAATTACATAATGCCTCAGGCATCTGCTCCTGGATCTCCGTGTCCATGATCCAGTATTTGGATAGTCTCCACAACCTCGGACCCCCAAATGGCACCACCCAGACCGAAACTAACAATGGAGCATGATCTGAAATGCCACGGGAGAGAATCTCAGTGGACACCATCTCCCGCTGCAGGTCAGACGAGGCGAAAGCCATATCGATCCGGGAGTGTCCTAAAGGTAGTGGATAAGCAGGTGAACTGAGCGTCCGAGGGGTGGAAATGACGCCAGAGATCCGTCAAATGAAATGAGGATGCCCACTGCAACAGACCAGTATTAGTGGAAGGAGAGGGCCGAAGCCTGTCCAATTCATTGGACATGACCAAATTAAAGTCTCCCACAATGAGTACCCTACTGACACCATATTGTATAACTGTTTGCATCAGAGTGTGAAGTAAGGTTATGTCTGGGGGAGCAGGCAAGTATATACCTACAAATATATATGGAGAATCAGCAATCAATGCATGCATCAGTACATATCTACCCCCAGGGTCTTTTTTAACCGCCACTAGCTGGAAAGGGAGGGATCTATGCACCAGAATACTCACAAATCTGGCGTAGTTAGAATAGGAGGCATGATAATGGGCAGAAACCCAGGCTCTCTTTAACCCCAGTATCTTAGTACCTATTAAGTGGGTCTCCTGTAAGATGCAGATTTTGGGACTATTTATGAACCAGAGACCTCTTTATTGCTGAGTTGAGACCCCTGACATTCCAGGACATCACTGTAAAATTAGCCATACTTCCTACACAACCATAAATGGAGGATGTCACAATACAGAAATGTGCCGGTCCTCATCGGAGATGCACAGCCCCCGGCCCCCAACTGCTCCCCAGAGCCCGCCAATCTGTTAAGGCACGGCCGCTGCGCATCCCCGGATGACCCCCGCTATACAGAGCAGTGAAAACATATAGATCAACCATGTATGTCTGCAACCTTATATGGAACATAAAAACCACCTTATAGATGGCAACGGCCATCCAACTCCCCCCCCCCACCCCCACCCCGTGCACCCTCAAACATAGAGAGGCACATGATCCAAAACCAACTTAGAACAAGTCCAAAAATATAACTTTTGGTATCGGGAGCGTGGGCCCGATTTAGGACATTTCAAAGTTAGTACTTTAGATCCACCAAGGAAATTGAGAAATCCAAAAAGAAAAAGAACAAATAAAAAGGAAAAAACTTCAACAAACGAGGGGAGTGTTTTGTCCCTGTTTCCTTCTCTGGAGTGAGTTGCTGGAAAGTTAATGAAGGAGGTTAGGTTTATGAAGACAGTCATAATAGTTGTCATATCAGCGATTGGGTTATGATAAGGCATGCGCGCCCAGCATTAGAACTTCGTCCCAGGGTACAGTTCAAGAAAAGGCACAGTTATAGTTAGGATAAACGTAGGAGAAGCAGGTCTAGGCCCAGCTATACCGGGGTAATCCGGAACCAAAATCCGGGTGCAGTTAGAACAAGGCTGCGTTTTTTTCTCCCCGGTGCCGATCCCTTAACCACGGTCTCAGCAGCTCCAAACAGAGAAAAACTAAAATACTAATAAAGATGAAAGGAAGGCTTAAGGCAGGATACATAGAAGCTTTAGTGAGGCAGTGTCTCGAGCAATGCGCCAGCTTCTTTAGGATTAGTGAAGAGCCTTACCGTCTCTCCATCGACTACACGCAGCTTAGCAGGAAATAAAATACTGTATCGAATCCCCTTGACACGAAGAGCCACTTTCACAGCATCAAAGGACCGACGCTGTCTCTTTGTCTCCATCGTGTAGTCGGGGAACAGCATGAGCTTCACGTTGCGGTAAGGGATATCAACTGCTGCTCGGGCCGCTCTCAGGAGTTCATCCCTGTCTCTAAAATTTAGTAATCACAGGATTAGCGTACGGGGGGGCTCCTTCTGGCCCCGGCCTCGGCGGGACTCAGTGAGCCCTCTCCACCGTAAAGTAGGATGATAGGTGCGCTGCAGGAAGGACCGATCGTAAGAGGTCCTCTGTAAAGACAGTGGGATTGCGCCCCTCAACCCCCTCTGCCCAACAATGCGAAGGTTGTTCCTCCTGCTCTGATTCTCCGCGTCCTCTGCCCGATGTTCCAAGGCCTTCACCTTCATCTGTAGTGCTCTAATGGAGGCCTCATGACCAG
The DNA here is from genome assembly GCA_037952925.1 of Lithobates clamitans. Taxonomy (NCBI): domain Eukaryota; kingdom Metazoa; phylum Chordata; class Amphibia; order Anura; family Ranidae; genus Lithobates; species Lithobates clamitans. The sequence goes on from JBBGZY010000135.1 coordinate 10,475,925, forward strand.
ACACAGTGTCTTCCGTGTCCACAACTCGCTGCTCCACCACTGTTATCCTGGATCGGATTTTATCCAGATCTTGCCGTAACAGTCCTACATCCATCTGCACAGCCTCGATCTTGGACGTGAGTGCTGTTTGGCACATAGTCATAGCGGCCATTACCTCTGGTATGCCTGGTGGAGCTGTTTTCTCATGGTCAGTCTGCAACGCCATGGATTCCTCTCCAGCAGAGCTTAGTAGGCACGTCTTCTCAGTCCACCATCCCAGCCACGCCCCCCGCTGACCCCTTATATTAGCAGGCAGGATACCTGCATGAGGCAAGCCATAACTCCGGAGCAGAGGTTAGTCGCCACCCTGCAGTACTTGGCGATGGGAAGAAGCCTGCAGGACCTCAAGTTCTCCACAGGCATCTCTCCCCAGGCTCTGGGGATCATTATCCCGTAGACCTGTTCTGCCATCATCCAGGTGCTGCAGAAGGAGTATATTAAGGTAAGATTTATCCTTTAATATCACATTTTATTGTATTTAATGTTTGATAATATATTGTATTTCTTTCCTCATTCCCTAATTACCATGATTGTAATATGCTGTGAATGTCCCCTTTGTTCTCATGCATGCTGGATTTTTAGGGAATTATTTTTTTTGTCCTTCATGCACATTTGCCTTCATTTACCTCCCCAGCATGGTCTCCTGGCCCTATATGTACCTCATGTAGTCACTTAACAATGTATTTTGTCAGCTTCATAGTAGAGTTTTACCCTAAAAATCCCCTAAAATGTTTAAAAATGTAATTTGTGCTTTAAATTCAGGCAGAGTACCAGAGGCTTTTTTTTTGGGTCCTCAAATCATTTGGAACCCTCCCTCACGCAACTGCTAAATCAGCTGATACCAATTCTCTATCTATCCTCAATCATCTATCTGCTGACTTTGCCAAACCCACACTATACCCATCTCTTTTTTTGTCAGATGTATGGATGAATTCCCCAAAGCATGTAGTGCAAGGGCCTGTCTGTATACTTTCAAATGGTACTGTATAAAGTTTTTGTATACTATTATTATCTTGATAGGTAATAGCAGAATGTCCAAATGTGCTAAAATGTGTACAATGTGTATTTATATCTTTGTATTATGACACTTCTTACCTGTCCAGTGGGCTGTCAATAGTGTAAGTAAGGAGGGGCTGGCCAAAGTAATACACATTATTTAGGCATTCATCTCTCAATGAAGTGGAGAGGGTTACCTGTCCAAAACACCCCCCCCCCAAAAATGTTAGAAATGGCCCATGAGAGGGGGTGGGGAGGGGGAATCTGATAGGTGGACCTTATACCTTGGTCTTTCAAAACTCCCTAAAATAAATGTTATACTGATGTTGGCCAAGGATGTTTGTGTATATTCTGCTTTCCCTGTTTAGGTGCAAAATGATTAATTTTCTTTTCTGGTTTGACTCCACAGTTTCCTTCCACGCCACAGAAATGGCAGACTGTGGCCTGCCACTTTGCCCAGCGGTGGGACTTTCCTAACTGCGGAGGGGCAATTGATGGGAAACACGTCCACATCGTCCCACCACCCAACTCGGGGTCATACTATTAAAGCTATAAGGGGTTCAATAGTATTGTGATGTTGGCGGTGGTGTCCGCTACTTATGAGTTCCTGTATGTGGACGTGGGGAAGAATGGCAGGATGTCTGATGGTGGAGTCATCGCCCAGTTCTACAGGCGTCTCCAGAATGGCAGCTTGGACTTGCCACCTCCAGAAGACAATGTGGAAGGACTCCCATTCGACTTCATTTCTGATAAAGTGTTTGCGCTGGGGGACCATCTTATGCGCCCATTCCCTATGAGGACCCTCACCCCGGACCAGAGGGTTTTTAATTACCGGCTGGCCAGAGCCAGAAGAGTGGTGGAGAACACATTTGGAATCATGGCCAGCCAGTTCCGCCTATTTCTTACACCCATACACATGGCGGAGTACAAACTGAATCATATCATGCTGATGTGCTGTGTTCTACACAACTTTTTAAGGCAAAATTCTGCCAACTATGCTGCCTCAGTTGGGCCTGAGGCCGGAATTCATAATGAACCAACCCTGACGGCGCTTGAAAGTGGCCGTACTGGCTTGCCCCCCCTGAGTGCCCGCGAGGTCCGTCTTAGATACCTTGATTACTTTGCGGGTAGGGGGGCCATCAATATGCCAGACAATGTCTGAAACATTTTTAAAATAAAAAATAATTTTAACTACTAAAATCTTTGGTGACATTTACTGCTTGTGGTTCTTTTAACAGACCCTGACAGATATGTGGTGAGTCCTGAAAATGGCGTGATTGTGTAACATTACAAAGCACTGTTGGGTGTTATTTACAAAGACACTTTGCACTACAAGTGCACTTGAAACTGCACTGAAACTGCACTTGTAGTGCAAAGTGGATTTTCCCTTAGGAAATAACCCCCATTGTGACAGAAAACATCAATTTGAGCACAACAAAAGTTTTGGAGCGTTGAAACAATAATCCACACATTCTTGATTATCAATCTTTTTAATACCAGCACAATCACATGTGCATTTAGAAAAGTTTTTTTAAAACAAACCAACATGTCTGTTGTATAAAAATTTTTTGGGTCACATTACTAAAAGTAGAAATGTTCATTTAAGGTAAAACAGGCATGTTTCAAACAAACAAGAAAGATACAAATCTGGAACTTACAAAGTTCAACTTATATCAGACATGAGTATTTATAAACTGTGTTTGATAATGCGTTCAGATGGGGTGAAGTCACCCTTGGAAAAGCCAAATTTTGAAGATGCACACAAAATGCCGAATGTCAAGATGTGCTAGCTGCCATCACGGGGGATCAAGGGACGTGTTTTGGGGGTGCAACCCCTTCCTTCCAGCTACTTTATTATTGAGGAAGGGGTTGCACCCCCAAAACGCATACATTGATCTCCCAGGATGGCAGATAGCACATGTTGACACACTGTGTGCATCTTCAAAATTTGGCTCTTCTCAAATCTGTCAAAAAAGAAGATACATTTTGAGATTACAAAAAGTACCAAAGAGGGAAGGGATTTGGAGGTGTTTCAAACTCGCCCTAAAACATCAATGATGTTCTTCATTTTTTTTGAACAACATTGATGTTTTTCTGGATGTTTTCCAAGTCTCTATAACACCCCATGATCTCCCCGATCAGGATCTGTACACTTTCACTGGTGAAATGCCCTGCAACCACAACATCACGATCACCTAAAAAGATAGAAACAAAAACACACCATGTATTATAAATATGCCGGCATCCATCTCTTACCTGAGCCTGTGGTCGCAGACACTCACCTGTTGTGGTGACAATTTCCACCACATCTCCTTCCTCCTCCGCCTCCTGTTGTCTTTGGTGGGTCTCCACTTCTTCCTGAGGTGGGGGGTCTGTGGTCTCCTCGGATGAGGGGTGTCCTCCGAGTCTTTTCTCCCCTATGTAAAAAAAATAGGTATACTTAGCACACAGATATTTGATGACATAAATAGGAATATGAAACATTGCTTGGAAGTGGGGTACAATTGTCTCTTTTGGCAGAGTTCCAAGATGAAGAAACATTTTGGTCCTTTGTCAAGCTTGAATACTTACCTGTTTTGTACAAGCTTCACAGATGGAGTCACCCCTATAGTATACAATGGAGCACCTGTGTGGGACCCCTAATAAAAAGGGTGTTCTGATGTCCCCCACTAGTGCTCCAGCGTCCAAATGTGAAAACTGCTGCTGAGTGTCCTCTCCTTACCCAGAATCTAGTTTGCATTACATTCTAGTTACAAACCCATCTAGACTCCAAAATTATTTTAAGAGAAGTAGGCCATAAAAAATGTATTCAAATGCATATGGCCAAAACAATGGTGTTATCTAGGCCGAACGAACAATGTTTCATACGAATGAACAATGTGCCCATGAACATGAAAGTTGCCATTTTAAACTGTACAACAGTAAAGAAAAGCACATGGAGCAGCACAAACGTAATAAAAATAAAGAATAGGAACACAGCACAACTACTTACTTTTTTGAAGCACTCTCTTGATCCTTCTGTACTGCTCGTGCTCCCTTAATTTGAGGTCCGACCACCGCTTCCTGAGCTTATCCTTGGATCGTCTTACCCCAAAATTCCGGTGCAGACTCTTGACCACTTTCGCCATGATCTTGGCCTTTCGGATATTGGGGTTGGGGTAAGGTCCATACTTCCCGTCATAGTCGGCCTTCTTCAGGATGTCCACCATCTCCACAAAGGACATATTTGATGCCTTAAATTGTCTCCTTCTGGATCGGGACGTTTCAGGCTCTGGTCTTTCCTCCTCCTCATCAGTGTAATTATCAGACACCTGCTCTGTCTACGCCATGTGCTCTTCCCCACTGCGACGAACGAGAAAGGGTGGGGAATAGACTAGAAAGAACCTCAGGGGCGGGCGGAGTTTCATGCATGCGCAGTGTCTATAAAGCGCAACACGCGTGCGTAGTACGTACGATCTGTGAGCGGAGGAAGGAGTATTGGAGGCGCCAATCATAACGAAGGTAAGATTTAAAATTGGGCCTATACTGCTTCTAGATTAAGGCCTATATTTGGACAAGTTTAGAAGACTTTAGGCCGACATTAGGGTTTGTCTTGTGTTGTGTCTTGCAGTGAAAATGGATATAGTCAATGATCAGGACTTTATGCGAATCTTCATAGATATGTTCAGGGAGCTGCCCTGTCTGTGGCAGGTAAACCACCCTGATTATAAGAACCAAACAAAGAGGAAGGCAGCGCTGGATAAATTGCTGTAATTCGTGAAGCCGGTAATCCCCACGGCAGACATCACCTATTTGAAGATCCTAATTGGTGGCATGAGGAGCACTTATCTAAGGGAGCACAAGAAGGTCCAGGATTCCCAGAGATCAGGAGCTGCAGATGACATTTATGTCCCCAGGCTGTGGTACTATGACAGGCTACATTTTCTGTCAGAACAGAGTGAACCCAGGCCAACACTCTCCAGTCTTCCTTCCACGCTTCCCTCCCCCCCAGCTGAGGCTTCTGACGCCCAACCTGGGCCTTCCAGGCAGCAACATGTGGAGGAGCCCAGCTTGAGCCAGGTATAGCATTCTTCTAAATATTTCTGATTGTCAAATTAATGATGTTAAATATATGTTAGTTTGGAGTACTAATTTATGATTGTGTATGATGAAGCAAAAACTAAAACAATGTCCCTTTTTCATACACAGGGAAGTCTCAGCCAGGAGGTGGCCGGGCCAGGTAGGTTGCCCAATACCCAGGTCCCTCCCCTCCGCCTTCAAAGACAAAGTGGTAGGAAGAGGAGTAACCTGGAGGAGGCTGCCATAGGCCTATTTTGGAAGGCTACTGAGGCCCTCAGAACACCCCACAGTGTGGAGGAGGACTTTGCTGCCATAACTGCATGCTAAATGATGCAGATGGAGAGGGCCAACGACTCCTTTGTGAGTTTTTCATTTTGGAAGCTCTAAATAAGGGGTTGAGGGGCCAAATCACATGTGCAACCCACATTTGTCAGCTCACCCATAGTCCTCCTCCTCCAGGTCCTCCTCCTTCAGGTCATACTCCTCCTCCTGCCACACCTCCAACACCAGAGCCACAGCGTGGAAGGAAGCGTCTAAGGAAGACCAGAGAGTGATGACCTGGGTTCAGTCTGGTCTGGCAAAATATGCAGCCTCTTGTAGTACCACAGCCTGGGGACATACATGTCATCTGCTGCTTTCAGGATCTCTTGGACTTCTGGACCAGACTGAACTCGCTTACATATGGACTCCTCAGGCCACCAATTTTGCTGTAAAATAATTGATGTCTGCCCTGGGGGTCAAAGGCTTCACCAATTTATGATGTTTTTCCAGCGTTGCCTCCCTCTTTGTTTGGTTCTGAGCCCTTAATAAAGGAATTTTTGTTTCAATTATACTTGCCTATGTGTGTTTTCCTTCAAAAAGGACAGTTTGTTTGTGAGGAGGCAGATAAATTTGTAAACTACAAGGTGAAATTAACAAGAGACACCAACGCCAAACAATCTCCTTGAGATTAAATAATACAAGATAATAATGGTGTTGTAACTTGACACACAAAACACACACAAAAATATTCTGGAGTAAAAAAAAAAATAAAAACAAAAGAAGATCAGCCTTGAAAAAAATACAAAACAAAAAAAAAAAAAAAAAAATATATATATATATATATATATATATATATATATATATATATATATATATATATATTTTGTCAGATGTGACAAATCAAAATATATTGAGGGAATCACGATAAATAATAAAGAAAGAAGTTTGTGAGAAGTCTGTGTGAATATGAGCAGCAAAACTACTTCATTCTTCTCACATTATAAAGAAGAAGAGAGTGCGCTGTATTAAACTATTTTAAACATTGCAGCCTGACGAAAGTGCTCTATCCATTCCGAACGCTAATTTTACCAGACCGAGCTGTTCCGTCTCGGAATTTCTTCTGAGCATGCGTGGCACTTTGTGCGTCGGAATTGGCCACACAAGGTCGGAATTAACGCGATCGGATTTTGTTGTTGGAAAATTTTATAGCCTGCTCTCAAACTTTGTGTGTCGGAAAATCTGATGGAAAATGTCCGATGGAGCCCACACACGGTCGGAATTTCCGACAACAAGCTCCGATCGGACATTTTCCGTCGGAAAGTCCGACCGTGTGTACAGGGCATTATTCCCTGCTATAGAATGAAGTTATGTATTTGTGTGAGCAAATACTTATTAGATATTTAATTTCCAAAAACAGGTTAAAGAAGAAATAATCTACTGCCACTAACAGATTACAAACTACAATACCATAAGTGACAAATTCTAACATATTAAGAGCTGTAATGAACACAATGGAAGAAAACTCATCAGATAAAACGGTTTCATTCTTCACCTTTGGAGGCATTAAATTAACATTAGTTCATCTATCCAATTGAGGTCACTCAATAGGGTGCTTTTCTGTATTGACTGGGTTAAAATAATACATTTTAGAAATTAATGTGCATTCATTAAAAGGACACAAAAGGTGAAAGTGGGAAAAGTTTGAGGGTTCAGCAGTTAAAAGTTGCAAATACCTACTGTATGTATATTAAAGCATAGCAGTTGTTGGTCTTATTCAGTAATAAAATGCTTAGAATAGTCAAATTAACCACTGCCATGTTTCCATCACAAGATGTAAGAAACTGTCTAACCTAAATAGGTATATTTGCAGTCAATATAAATAATCAAACATTTATTACCAATTCTTTCAAAAAAAGAACCGCACTACAGGATATTAAGAAACTGATGCCCCCCTATAGACAGGAAACACTAAAGTGAAACCAGAAAATTGCAAATAAAAAATGTAAAAATAGGGGATGGTGCTGTTTGAGAAAAAGTGTATCCATCCAATGATCAGTGTAAAGTGGCAGGTGCTATGTCTGTGTAGACAGGTAATGAAGGTGTATCAGTGCAATCTTAAAACATTTTTTTAAAAAGACCAGTGCTGTCTCTGTGCAAAGATGGCTGTAAACAATATACATATGGTAGGATGTCAATCACTATACCCAAACATATAAGTGACAAGTGTTCAACCTGTACAAAGAAAATTAATAATAAAAGTGTCCTAGTGCAATAAATTCTCTTATCATAAGTATAAAGTGACACATGCTAATATTGTTCAAAAAATGTAAACTGATATACTTATATAATCACTGTCCCCAAAGGTGTGAGTAGGGGAACCCACAAACCGTATACGAATAAAATAAATTAAAGTGACATGTGCTAATGATACTCATATGAATTAAAGTGACAGGTGCAAAGATATGTGTAAATGTGCAGTACAAAATGTGCAATAAAAACCAATGTGCACAAAAACAGCAATAATAAAATTTCATAAGCCTGCTGTGTATTAATTAAAACATATATAATGTGTTAATCTAGTAAAAAAGTTCATAAAGGTGACATAATGTTCCATCCAGTGTATTTGAAATCCTCTTTGTGCAATAGAAGATGCAGGGATGTAACAATAGTCCCCCTATGTAAATACACTCACCGGAGTGCCCTACCCCTGCAGGGGTGCGAGCATAAATGTTGCTCCCAAGATACCTGTGTTCTTCCAGCTTCCAGCAGTATGATTCAGGGTAATCCACCCGCAGAGAAGGAAGAAAGATCTCCACTGGCTCCCGTTTTAATGGAATTTCCGGTCGGGCATCCACAGTGTGTTTTCATGGAATAAAAATAAGGGTAGTCCACATAGCGTAACTCCATTTGATTGCTTTATTGAAAAAAATATATGTATCCAAGGAATAGACTTGCAAATAGATAAATAGACTAAAAAGTTTAAAAACAGGAGAGGGAGCTCACATGCTCTCGATCTCTCCAAACGACACGGGAAAGCAGCGCTGCTTGGAAACGCTTGCGTTCCACCGGTCGAATATCCGGAACCACGGTACCCGGATGTGACATTGTGCGTGTCAAGATAGTCCCGCCTTACGCATTTCGTCACACAGACGTCATCTGAGGCGGAGATTATTACCAATTCAGCCCCTGAAGAATTTTCCCCCTTCCTGACCAGAGAACTTTTTGCGATTCGGCATTGCGTCGATTTAACTGACAATTGCGCGGTCGTACGATGCTGTATCCAAACAAAATTGATGTCCTTTTTTCCCATAAATAGAGCTTTCTTTTGGTGGTATTTGATCGCCTCTGCGTTTTTTTATTTTTTGCGCTATAAACAAAAAAAAGCAACAATTTTGAAAAAAAACGCATTATTTTTTTACTTTTTGCTATAATAAATATCCCCCAAAAATATATAAAAAAATATTTTTTTTCCTCAGTTTAGGCCGATATGTATTCTACATATTTTAGGTAAAAAAAATTGCAATAAGCGTATATTGATTGATTTGCGCAAAACTTTTAACGTCTACAAAATAGGGGATAGATTTATAGCACTTTTATTATTTATTTTTTACTAGTAATGGCGCGATCTGCGATTTTTATTGTGGCTGCGACATTATGGTGGACAAATCGGACAATTTTGACACATTTTTGGAACCATTTGCATTAATACAGCGATCAGTGTGATTAAAAATGCATTGATTACTGTAAAAATGTCACTGGCAGTGAAGGGGTTAACACTAGGGAGCAGTGAAGCGGTTAACTGTGTTCCCTGGGAGGTGATTCTAACTGAAGGGGGAGGGACTAACTACAGGAACTGACAGATCGTGGTCCCTAGCTAATAGGAACACACGATCTGTCACTCCTGTCAGAACAGGACAGGGAAGTGTGTGTTTACACACTCTCGTCCCTGTTCTGTGTCTCCTGGTCTCGATCACTCGGGACCGGCGTTATCACGTACAGTAACGTGGTTTCGCGCAGGGGAGTAAAACTGCGGCGGTTGATCCAGAATTGGTTAACACACACACGTTTAAGATTTCCTCTTACTTCCAGTTTGGTTGCTGGGACAGGTAGACAGAAACCTCTAAAGGAGTTCAAGACAGCAATAAAAGCCCATTTTCTTTAAAGGCCCATTTACGCCTTTCTTTTAATGCACATGTGTTTCTATTAAGATAATTGGAAATGCATACCAACACATGATGTAACCAGCATGTGCATTGACGAGTTTTTTTTTTGATGCGCTGATGGACAATGCAAAGTGCTTTGCAATGCAGGCTACAACATCCACCTTCATGCATTGAATACATTGGAAAATATCTGCCTTAAAAAAAGAGAAGGGTAATGCAGCCTTGGTAATTAGGGAATGATTATTTATTCTAAATGTATTCTCGCTGGAGAAGCGACGCTTGATAACAATTTACAAATACCTCAATGGTGTTCCCAGGATGAGGAATCCTCTTCCACAAATGGTGCTATCAGAGGGGAGTATTGATATTTTTAGAAGACTCTTGGACGTGTATCTTAGTGAACACAACATACAGGGATATGGGAAATAATTATAGACATTAACACAAGTACACCCACGCAGGTTGAACTGGGTGGACTATTGTCTTTATTCAACCTTACTAACTATGAAAATATACGTGTAACAATGTAACTATGATTAGAATCTTTGGTGTGTTTTCAATGAGATCATTGTCCCTAATAGGAAGATTCCTCATTACCTGTAAGGTAACTGGTACAGAAATTAAAACAAATCTCCGCAAAGACAGAAACAAAAAGTCCCCCACTCTAACTAAAATATATGTTTTGGATGGTTCCATAATAAGAAATAAATTATAAACCAATAACAAATCTGTTTTAATATAACTCAGTATTCTACATAAGAAAATGTACCTGCATTTGATATTTTATCACAATCATTCTCTCTTTAAAACAAGCATAAACAATACTTAAAATCTTTTTTTGACATGAAATAGTTACTTAGTCACATCATTTTATTTATCGTGGGCCCCTTTCACATGGAGTAGATCCGCTGGACGGACTCCGCCAGCTCCGTTGATCCCCACCGAGCAGGCGAATGACAGGTCCCTCTCTGCACACTGTGCAGAGTGGGACCTGTCAGAGCCACGCTTTTCTCTATGGTGAGATCGGATGAAAACGGACACCTTATCCGTTTTCATCAGATCTCATTCGGTCTGATCCGCTGGATGGATAGTGAATGTATCCCCATCTGTCTGTTTTGAGCGGATCTTGACGGATCAGATGGTAGGCGGGTGTCAGTGGACACATCTCCGCTGATATCCGCCTGCCCATAGAAGTCAATGGGTGGTCCGCTTGGATCCGCCTGAAAAACAGACAGGGGGTCCTGAGTGGACCGATCTTGTGAAAGGGCCTAAGTTTGTGTCTCACAAACTGCATACAGTTTTCTCAAAGTGGTTCAAAAGACTTAAGGTTTTTGTGGCTGATGAAGGAGGTGCGGCCCTGCCTCTGAAAGGAGTTCCGATTGGCCATTCTACTCCCAGGTCTAACAGCTCCGTGTCATTGCAGCAGTTCTCCCAGGCTCCCTGCCTCTCCTCCCGCAGTGGATTCAACTTAACAGTGGCCACAGCACAGACCAGAACCCCTGGATTGGATTAGAGAAATCCTTCTAATCACCTTGCCTGTCACCTTGGATACCTTGTGAGTGCATTACTTATGTTTTTAATGGTAATTACTTAATACACAGTACCACTCTATTGGCAGCTTTTTCTCCCCATCCGTTCCCCCCTCACCCCCCTTTTATTTACCTGACCCTGATATTGATCCAGCGATGTGCACAAGAGAAGAGGTTCTCTCTGCTCTCTTCCTCCTCACAGTGCAGATTGATAGCAGCAGGAACCACTGGCTCCTGCTGCTATTAATCAAATCCTGTGACACAGAAGCAGGCAGCAAGGCAAAGCCCTGCTGTCTGTGTCTATGGATGCAGGCAGGGGGGCTTGGGGAGCAGCTTGCTAGGGGGGGTACTCAGAAGGGGGGGGCCAGGAGCTACAGAAGGGGACGCGAGAAAAGGATGATGGGGGATGCTCTGTGCAAATCCATTGCACAGAGCAGGTAAGTATAACATGTTTGTTATTAAAAACAAATAAAGGTTTAATATCACTTTAAGAAAATAATGTTTTATTAATCTGTTGCAGACTTTATTTTGAGATCCTGCAGTTAACAGAACTTCCTGTTGCAGATAATGCAAAGCCATTACCATGCAATTAGCAGCAGCTGCTTTGTAAGCCTCATGACATGGTAAGTTATATCACAAAAGACAATTTATAGATCCTCAAATTAACTCTGGGCAACCCATGCAGTAATCTTTGAAAATATGGTTTTAAATGGAAAAAGTATGGGATAAATTAAAATGAAAAAAGGAAACCTTCCTACTTACCTCAATATTGCAGCATCAGTTTCACAATGCAGCTGATCTATTCTGGCTCTAAGACTCTAAAGCTGCATACACGCTATACAATTTTCTGTAGATTTTTTTTCCTTCAGACTTACCAAAATCATATAATTTAGGTCAAACCTTAAGAGTTTCAATTTGTATGCAATCAGGCAGGCCCTTGCACTACATGGTTTTGGTAAATCTAAAGAAAATCAGACAACAAAAGTTGTATAGTGTGTATAGGGTCTAAGGATGGCCATACAATATACAATTTTCTTATTTTCTGATTGCATACAAATTGAAAGTGTTTAGATTTGATTTTATATTATATGGTTTTGCTAAATCTAAAGGAAAATTGTATAGGAAAATTGAAAGAAAGCAGTGACTGTCTGTCGCCGCCCTTTGTCCTGCTCCCCCATCACTGACTGGAGTGCTGGGTTAGGGAGGGGGCAGGAGCAGCTGACTCAGACTCTCAATCTTGTGCTGAAAGGAGTCAGCTGTCAGTCAGACAGTTGGCTAGATCCCAACAATATTGTCAGGATCCTTCCAGAGCCTGACTTAGCTTTGCCCCATCAACTAATAGCAGATAATAGCCCGCTTTATGCTAACTCTGGGTCACAGGAGAAGAAAAGTAAGTGTAATCCTGGGACTCAAAAGAGATGTATAACCAAAAATACTTTTTCAATACTTCTCTTTAATGCACATACAATATATTCAATTGATCTGTGGGACAAAATATGTACTCTACAAACTAAACAATCTACAAACCACCTTGCTAGACATACAGAAGCAGTGTTAAAATACGTATTCTAACAATACTCCATCCTGTCAATAAAAGTGGACTGGCTGACTCTGATACATAAAATAAACTATTAATATGATTTATTACTCACTACCTAATTAAAACTTAGCTAATATCAGCTACAGTGTAGTTCAAAGAGTAAGTTGTTTCACAAGATTATCAAAGTAGCTCAAGGATTTTTCAAATAGTGTTTTTTTCACTCCAATGGAGAACCATTAATCACAATGATACCAGGAACAGCATCTGAAAGCCAGCTACATTGGAGGCGATGATTACAAAATGGTTTACCGTTAAAAAATATCAACAATGTTGACATTTTGTATCATATGAATTATGATACTTTAATAACAATTCCAGATAACCTTACTTGTTTCACTTGATTTTTTACTGTAAAAAATTGTCAGACCTTGCAGAAAAAAAACCTATTTGCTTAGGTATCAAGCATTAAAGGGCTGTACTTATACAAAACAGATGTATTATTTACAAACGAATTTGCACAATTTATGGCAAGTTTATATAGTTATTTACTGTCATGTTGCAAAACTTCAGCAACCCATGATTACAAAATGACACCACCATATTGTTTAATCAGTTGTGTAGTGTATTGATCTATTACAAGAACAAATCCTAAAATTTGTTTCTTCACATCCATGAACTAAGAATGATACTTCTTTTTGACACGAAGAATAATGGCCTGAATTTAGATATTGGTTTCCTTACACATTATGCTAAAGTTTTACGACCGCTCTGTGATTAGTATCCCCCCCCCCCCCCTTGCATTCCCCCCTAGCTCTCCCTCTGTCTTATCTCACTAACTCTGCTGCTATCTTTATTACCATTGATTTGTATGTGTTTGGTTTTCTCTCTTTTTTTTTTTTTTTTCTCTTCTTTTTCTTTAACATTCTGCTTAAAAATTTGTCAATCAGTACTGCTTGAACCTTGAAGAAGGGGACATACCCCGAAAGCTTGTCCTGAAAAATTGTATGTTAGTGCAAATAAAAAAAGTATCACGGACAGTACTCAATTTTCTCTGTCACAATTGCACTAATACGGCTACAACAAATCAAGTATTCACATCCATCTAAAATGCCTTCTGTAAAAACACACAACTAGAGTGGCACAATGATGTAGAAATATTGGGAGCGACTCGATATTCAGCTAGAAATTTGATTGGTTGATTCCTACATGTCTCTACAGTATTTAAGTACTAGGATGGCGAAATGAAGGAACATATGTACCTTATTAACTGTAACATGCTAACGGAAACTGCTTGGCAAGTCTTTCAATATGTGTTATCTATTGTTATGATATACCGTCGGGAGGCTGCGACCCCCCCCCCTTGAATTGTTCTGTACAGTTATGGTATTTCCGGGGCTCTGCCCTTCTTTTCTTTTAAAAACAAATAAAAAATTTATATTTGAAAAAAAAAAAAGAAATATTGGGAGCATTCCATAAAGTTTTGAGCTGAAATCTTACTTTATAAAATTCTTTGCAATCTGTTGGTGTTACAACACTTTCAGAATCCCTGCCAAGACTTCCAGAATCCCTGGCAGGACATCCAGAGTTGCTTGAAATGATGTCCTTTGACCAAAAGGGTATTTAAGCTCCATCCTCTAAAGTGGCTGGTGCTGTGTCTAAAAAAACAGCTATCTATGAGCAAGAGCTATAATACTAAAGACAGTACCCGTGTTGCTGACCCAGATGTCCTCATCATTCTCTTGTCTTCTGCCTTTTCTACTGTCTCCTTTACTGCTGACCCCAATCTCCTGACTACTCTTTGCTCATTGCCTGCCAAGGCCTCTGCCTGAACAACTACTATCTCATCTCCAACCTAGTTTACTGCTATTCACTGCCAACCCCAACTATCTGACTACCCCCTGCTCTCCACCTGCCAAGACCCCTCACTTGATCCTGACTAAATTCTAGTCTTCTTTCTCCACATTATAGCCATGGTGTGGCAAATCCCAGGACTACATCTGGTATAGGATGCCAGCAAAGTAGCCCAGGGCCACTTGGGCTCTTGGCCCATCTCCACCATTAGGAGTTCTGGTGAATATCAGCTGGCACTTAGCCTTTGTGCCTTGGGGGAGCCCACGTCACCTGCCAGGGGTGACACCTATAAAAGTTTGAAAACTGTGGTATGACTCAACAGTAATTGCATACATCTAAGGTGGCATTCAAGTCACCTCATAAGCATCCCAATGCTTAAATAGTGAGTACATACATTTTCAACTTTTCAGTGTTAAGTGCACAATATAAAACTAGAATTACTACATATTATTGTCAGTGGTGCCCTTCTTTTTATTTGTAAGGAAGAGATTATAAACTTCTGTTTTAAGATAGCAACACTAAAATAAAACATTTACGTCAACATATTTTTACATCACACAGTGCATGAATGTTAAATGTATATACTTTGCGTTTATTGTATATGTTTATTTTAGGTGTATGGTTTGTTAAAAAATGCTGACTCCTCTGGGCTTTAAGAGATTCTGAAAAGCAGCACGTCTGATTAATTCAGCTGTGCATGATGTGTGACATTTCTTGCAAAACTTTAGCTTAAAATAGTATGTAAATTAAGCTCAGTGTAAATGGTATTATACAGGTCTGCACATCACAGAAATAGCACCCTTAAGCCAATTCATAAGGCACTGCCAATGTCACTACACTGACCTAGAAATAGGAACACAATGCCCTTTGTTGGAAAATGATGAGACAAAACGGAATGGAGTAATCTGGATATTGATACTTGAAAATTATTATTACTATCATTACTTTTAAGCTGTACAGTGCGATTATGCTCCTTAGTGCCTTACTCTGTTTATTCTAACATGTTAATCCTTATATGTTTCTTAGGTAATTTCATCAATGTGACAAAACATAAGCGAAGAATGTTCCATGAGTTATTTAAGGGGATTGTAAACCCTCTAGGTTTTTCACCATAACCACTTCAATACAGGGCACTTAGACACCTTCCTGCCCAGACCAATTTTCAGCTTTCAGCGCTGTCGCAGTTTGAATGACAATTGCGCGGTCATGCTACACTGTGCCCAAACTAAATTTTTATCATTTTCATCATGTTCCCACAAATAGAGCTTTCTTTTGGTGGTATTTGATCACCTCTGTGGTTTTTATTTTTTGCCAAACAAATAAAAAAAGACCAAAAATTTTGAAAAAAAATAAAAGTTTTGCTTTTGTAACTGTTAAAAAAAATTGTAAATAAGTAAGTTTTCTCTTTCACTGATGAGCACTGATAAGGCGGCACTGACAGGCATTGATATGGCGGCACCGATGAGGTGGCACCAATGAGCAGGCACTGACGATGGGCACTGATATGCGGCACTGATGGGCACTGGTAGGCGGCACTGATGGGTAGCACTGATATGCAGCACTGATGGGCATTGATAGGCGGCACTGATGGGCACTGATGGGTGGCACTGGGTGGCACTGATAGGCGACACTGAAGGGCAATGAAAGGCGGCACTGATAGGGTGGCGCTGATAGGCGGCACTGCTGGGCACTGATGGGCACTGATACGTGGCACTGATGGGCACTGATACGCGGCACTAATGGGCATCCCTGGTGGCACTGGCAGTGGTAGGCATTGAAGTGGGCACTGACTGGCAGCTGCCTGGGCACAGATTGGCAGCTGCCTGGGCACACAGTGGCATTTCCCTGGTGGTCTAGGGGCATACCTGGTGGTCCAGTGTGGATCGCTTCCTTGGTGGTCCTGGGCGGCTTCCCTGGTGGTTCTGGGTAGGATCCGAGGGGGGGCTGTGCTGATAAACAATCAGCACAGACCCCCAGTCAGGAGAGCAGCCGATCGGCTCTCCTCTACTCGCTTCTGTCAGACGGGAGTGAGGAAAATCCGATCACCGGCTCTTTCTATATACATCGTGATCAGCCGTGATTGGACACGGCTGATCACGTGGTAAAGAGTCTCCGTCGGAGACTCTTTACCTAGATCGGTGTTGCAGGGTGTCAGACTGACACCCCGCAACAACGATCGCCGCGATGCGCGCCCCCGGGGGCGCGCAGCGGCTCGATATTCCTGATCACGTCATATGACGTCCGATCAGGAATATCAAACCACTTTGCCGACGTCATTTTGTAATAGGGCGGGCGGCAAGTGGTTAATGTATTCTATGCATTAGGGTGAAAAACCTTCTGTAGTGCAGCTCCCCCTCAGAGCCCCCCTTTTACTTACCTGAACCTAATCGTTCCAGTGACGGGGACAAGCACAGCAGCTCCAGCAGTTTATTGATAACCTAGGTCTGTTTTTTCATGCTATGTTCTGGTCTCGTATAGATTTGGCACTGACCTTAGCTTATCTGGAAACTTTCTCCAATACTTGATCTCTGGTCTATTCCTGGGCTATGTGCATGGATTTGCATTTCTTGTTTTTTTTTATAAAACAGACTCCAGGGTAGCTACTCTATAAGATTGGTTTACTAAAACTGGAGAGTGCAAAATCTGGTGCAGCTCTGCATAGAAACCCATCAGCTTCCAGATTTTTTTTTTTTGTCAAAGCTTAATTGAACAAGCTGAAGTTAGCTTAATAGATTGGTTACCATGCAGAGCTGCACCAGATTTTTCACTCTCCAGTTTTAGTAAATCAACCCCTGTGTGTTCACCCTATTGCACTATTACCACTGTCAAGATGGCCAAACTGCTACTCTCACTCTGGTGAAATCTGCCAACAAAATTTGCCAATGGAAATGGCACAGGATGGCCATCATGTGGGTATTACTGCAGTTTTATGATACTCTCTTTGATTATCATTCCGTAATGTAATATCTAATTGTATCAAACAATACTGGAAGAGAGAAGGCAAAAAGCACTGAACAAAATGAAAATCAAATATTTAACCTGTCTAATATGTTTCTTTATTGCTTTCAATTACTGAGCAAATTTCCATGAGGTAAATATTCTGCAAAATTATTAAATAAGAAAGTAATGTACAAAGTGATGTTAAAGTGATACTAAACACACCCTGTTTAATTTACATTGTCCCTTCTCTTTCTGTATATGGATGATGGCATTTAAATTAATTTTATTTTAATTGCCATTTAATTAAAAAATCCCATCTAGATACCTTTTGCCTAATCGATATAGAGCTTTCACATGACCCAGGTCTTCCCCAGTCTATCTGCAGGAAAACATAAGCAGGGTAACTTTAAGTCCTCTACTGCAGGTCATATGTTCTAAAAACAAAAACAAAAAAAACAGCATTTGAATACAGAGTAAAAATTAATAATTAATATCAATAAATGGTTTTAAATTGTGTCACGCCCCTCCAGCCTGCGTATTAGAATAAGAGGGAGGTGAAGCCTCCATCAATCTAGATGCAATATCCCGCTCCAATTTGTGTTTAGCTGGTTAGTGGGCAAGGAGGAGGAGGGAGCTGTCATTTACCACTATCTATACAATCACATGTGTGACTCTAAAGTCACATGGGCTGCTCAGATGTGATAGGGAGGAAATGCTCACCATAGAAACACACTGAAAACTGAGCATGTGCAGAGCTTTCAACACTGCTCTGCAAAATCCCTAGCTGTATTGGAGACTTGGACAGAAGAGGGGATAGAGAGCAGCAGGATCAACCAGTTTTTTTTTGTTGCAGAATACAGAAAATCCATCTCATAGTGACTCAGTGAGTATGAACAGTATGTAATACAGCATTTATTGGTATTATATTTTTTATGATGTCGGTTTAGTGACTCTTTAAAGTTTACCTAAAGGCTATTAGAACACCAGTCGGTTTTTATTGCTGTTTGTGCCTCTGTTGGGGAGATTCTCGTTCTGTGTTTGTCCTGTTTACCACCATCACCAGAAATTAACGGTCACCAGATCAAGCATAGAGAAAAAAATCTTCCAAAGCAGATACTATTTCTGGTGACAACCAGATAATGAAAAAGAAACCCAAACCCAATCCTCTGCTAGGTCTGTATTTTACATATTTTTGTATGGTGGGGGAGCCCCAAAACCAAATGGCTGTGGCCTCTACCCCTCCTCTACTTTAAAAGAGAAAATAGCATTTTTATAACAACTTACCTATAAAATCCTTTTCTTGAAATACATCACGGGACACAGAGCCACAATAATTACTGTATGGGTTATACGGCAACTTCAGGTGATGGACACTGGCACACCCTAGACAGGAAATTCAATTCCCCATATAACCCCTCCCCTTACCGGGAGTACCTCAGTTTTGTAGCAAAGCAATACATGTGTAACCAGAAAGAGGGGAGGGACCTCTGTGTCCCGTGATGTACTCCAAGAAAAGGATCTTACAGGTAAAGTGTTATAAAAATCCTACTTTCTTTATCGTACATCACGGGACACAGAGCCACAGTAATTACTGTATGGGATGTCCCAGGGCAATGCTATCTGAGGGGAGGGAGACACAAACAAAATTAGGGTGCAATCAGACCTGAGGACCTACACTGCTGCCTGCAGCACACTGCACCCAAAGGCGATATCCTCATGCCTTCTTACATTCACCTGATAAAATCTGGTGAATGTATGGACTGAAGACCAAGTTGCGGCCTTGCAGATTTGAGCCATGGAGGCTTGGTGATGCACTGCCCATGAAGCACTAACAGGCCTGGTGAAGTGCGCTTTGATTTGAAAAGGTGGAACTTTCCTCTTTAAACCATAAGCTTGAATAATTACTTGCCAAATCCATTTGGCAATATTAGATTTTGACGCTGCCTGTCCCTTTCTAGGTTTTTCAGACAACACAAACAAAACATCTGCTTTCCGAATCTGAGCAGTCACCTTCAAATAGATTTTGACCGCTCTCACTACATCCAGAGAATGTAGTGACTTTTCTTTCGTAGAACAGGGTTCTGGAAAAAATGAAGGTAGAACAATATTCTGGTTTAGGTGAAAACCTGAAACCACCTTTGTCAGAAAGCTAGGATGAGGAAGCAATACTACTCTATCCTTGTGAATGATTAAATATGGCTCTTTACAAGAAAGAGCCACCAATTCTGATACCCTTCTTGCAGAAGAAATGGCTACCAGAAAAACTAGCTTCCTTGTCAAAAGGACCAAGGGGATATGTTGTATTGGCTCAAAAGGCTGTTTCTGTAATGCCGACAGAACTAAATTCATAAGTCCCAAGGGTTCAGGGGTGTTCTAACTGGTGGATTAAGCCTTGTTACCCCCTGCATAAAGCTTCGGACCAAAGAATGCGAAGCAAGCGGACGTTGAAACAATACTGATAAGGCCGAGACCTGGCCCTTGATAGTACTAAAGGCCATTTTCTTCTCTAACCCCATTTGCAGAAAGGCAAGAATTCTACCTATGACATACTTTCTGGGATGCTAACCCTTGGATTCACACCAGGAAACATATGCCTTCCAGACTCTATAATAAATGACTCTGGAAGCTGGCTTCCTTGCATTAATCAAGGTAGATATCACTGAACCTGAAAGCCCACGATTGTTCAGAATGTGGTTTTCAATAGCCAAACAGTTAAACTTAGCGTTTGTAAAGTAGGATGGAACACTGGTCCCAAGATAGCAGGTCTGGACATGGTGGTAGGGTCCAAGGGGCCTCGACCACCATCTTTACTATTTCTGCATACCAAGATCTTCTGGGGCCACACTGGGGCCACAGGAACTAAGGAACTACCGACTTCCTTTCCCGCTTGATCCTGTGAAGAAGTCAAGGTAACAGCAGAATAGGAGGGAATGCATAAATCAGTGAGAACTGATCCCACGGGGACACCAACGCATCTGTTCTGCATGCGAGTGGATCCCTTGTTCTTGACATAAAGTTGTTGACTTTATTGTTGAACCTGGATGCAAACAGATCTACGTCCGGGATCCCCCATCTTTGGCATTTAGCCAGGAAGATGTCAGGGTGAAGGGATCATTCCCCTGGGAACAACTGCTGGCGACTTAAGTAGTCTGCCTGCCAGTTCTCTAACCCTGGAATGAAGATTGCCGATATGCACGGCACATGCTTTTCTGCCCATGTTAGGATCTGGTTTACTTCTCCCTGGGCTGCACGACTCCTGGTGCCCCTTGGTGATTTATATAAGCAACTGCTGTGGCATTGTTGGATTGGATCCTGACAGGACAACCCTACAACCTGAATGTCCAGGCCTTTAGGGCTAGGAGCGCTGCACGAATCTCTAGCATGTTGATGGGCAAGGTCCTTTCAGTTCTGGACCATTCTCCTTGGACAGACGCCTCTTCCAAGACTTCTCTGAAACCCGAAAGGCTGGTATCTGTTGTTACCACCTTCCAGGTAACTGGTAAGAAGGATTTCCCCTTCTGCAGATTCTCGGATATCCTCCACCAACTGAGGCTCTGGTGCACTTTTGGCGACAAATGCATTGGAAAATCTAGAGCATGGACCTTCTTGTTCCAGGTAGACAGGATACTGTTTTGCAGCAGTCTCGACTGAAACTGAGCATAGGGAATTGCTTCGAATGAAGCCACCATCTTCCCCAACAACCTCATACAAAGGGAAATGGAAGGACCCTTCTTTGCCCTGACCACCTGAACCAGCTCCTTTATGGCGCTGATCTTTGCCTGAGGTAAAAACACCTTCTTCTGGGCTGTATCTATAGCCAGACCCAAGTACTCTAATCTTCTTACTGGCTTTAAAGAAGATTTCTCTAGGTTGAGGACCCAACCTAGGTATTCCAGGTAGTAAACTGTGGTGACCATGCTTTGGTCCTAGCGGGCTACCTACCGACCTGTTTATCAAGAGCAGGTCGTCTAGGTATGCTATTATCGTTATACCTTGACTCCTTAATCTGGCCAGAGGAAGGGCCAAAAGCTTTGTAAAAAACACTCGAGGTGCAGTAGCTAGACCGAAAGGCAAGGCTACAAACTGAAAATTAAGTTTTTCTACTTTTAAACGCAAATATTTCTGGTGAGCGGGGAAAATAGGTACATGCAGGTATGCATTCTTGATGTCGATTGATGCCAGAAGTTCTCCTCCTTGTAGGATGGAGACTACTGATCGGATTGATACCATGCGAAAAGACCAGATTTTCAGGAACCGGTTTAGATCTTTGAGATTTAGAATGGGTCTGACATCTCCATTTGGTTTTGGCACCGTGAAAAGGTTTGAATAAAACCCCAACCCCTGCTCTTCCATGGGGACCACCATGATTACTTTTTGCGACAAAAGTCCTTCTAACGCTTAAAAGAGAGACTTCTTTCTCTCTGGATCTTTGGGGACATTTGAACTGAGGAAACAAGGAGACGGGAATTCTCAGAACTCTAGTTTGTAACCTAGAGCTAATGTGGAGACCACCCATCTGTCTCAAAATTCCTCCTGCCAAACCCTTGAGAACTGCAGAAATCTTCCCCCCACTCGAACGAGCCTGGGCGCCCCTTCATAAAGAAGCTTTAGCGTTCTGTCTTGTAGGTTTCCTCCCCCAGGACTTCTTTTGTGCCTGAGGTTGACCCTGAGGTTTACCTCTTGAACCTGACGGTGGAGGCCGTCGCGACTGCCTGGAGGCACTGGAGAAAGAACCCGTTTAAATGAGGGACGTTTACTCTCTTAACTGGCAAAAGGGTACTTTTCCCACTTGATATATTTTTTCATCCCCAAACAGCTTTTCACTGCAGAAAGGAAAACCAACCAGTAGCTTTTTGCATGGTGCTTCGGCTGACCAACTTTTCAACCATAAGATTGTACGCATATGCATCAACCCAAGCGTAAGGCGAGAGGTTTGAAGAATAGAATCTCTGATTGTGTCAATCGCAAAACACAAAGCCGCTGGCAGCTCAGCTAAATCCTGGGCCTGCTGTTCAGGGAGAACCTTGAGCACCTGTTTCAAATGGTCTCTCAAGGATTGACATACCCCAATTGCCACCACTGCAGGTTGAGCCACTGAACCTGCCAAGGAAAAGATGTTTTTAACAGGAATTCCAATTTTTATCAGTTGGATCCCTAAGCATTTGCGCACTGTCAACAGGACAAGTCAAACTTTTATTCACAGAAGATATAGCAGCGTCAATTGTTTGTATACTCCACATCTTAGTAATTTTTTCCTCCATAGGATAAAGTGTTGAAAACTTATTAGGGGGGAAAAAAATGTTTATCTGGGTGATCCCACTCAGAATACATAAGCTTTTCCAGCAATGAATGTACAGGAAAGGCACGCATAGCCTGAGGAGGTTTTAGTGAACCCAAACAAGAAGTGGGCTCTGTTACAAAATTTACAAAAAAGACCCAAAAGGTAAAACTTGTACACATGAGAAAGCTCTACCTAATGGCTGGTTGGGTTAAAGGTGTTGTAAAGGTTGTTATTTTTTCTAAATAACAAACATGTTATTCTTACCTCCTCTGTGCAAGGGTTTTGCACAGATTGGCCCGATCCTCCTCTTCTGGGGTCTCTCAGAGGTGGTCCTGGATCCTCCTCTTCTCGAGTGCCCCCACAGAGAGCTGCTTTCAATGGGGACACTCGTGCATGCGCACTCCCGAGTACTGCTGCTGCGTCCATTGACTCTGCCCCACCCCCCAGCTCAAATGTCACTGGATTTGATTGACAGCAGTGGGAGCCAATGGCTCCTGCTGCTATCAGTCTATCCAATGAGGACCCGAGACAGGGGCTGGAGCTGCTGTGCTGGTCCCCGTCGCTGGAACGAACCAGATCAGGTAAGTAAAAAGGGTGCAGCTGCACTACAGAAGGTTTTTCACCTTAATGCATAGAATGCATTAAGGTGAAAAATCCTGAGGGTTTACAACCCCTTTAACATATAACAATCAGGTGTAATTTTTACTATTCCATCGACTACACTTGTTTAATTTTATCATTTTGTTTAAAGCATAATAAATATGGAGTTATCTTAGGCCCTTTTCACACTGATGGACCAATCGGGTTAATTTTTCAGGTGAACCCGAGCGGGCCATCCATAGCTCTCTATGGAGCGGCGGACCCGCCCGCATCTGATACTATCCTGTCTACTAAAAACAGATAGATTGGGATCCGTTCCCCATGTGTCCGGTGGATCAGATGACAGTCGGATGGAGACAGACAGGCGGTCCGTTTCCATCCGAGCACCCCATAGAGAACAGCAGCCTGTGTCCGCTCTGAGCAGGTGGATGACAGGTACATGTCCGCTCTGCATAACGGAGCGGACACGTACCTGTCATCCACCTGCTCAGTAGGGATCAGTGGAGACATCCACGCTGAGCAGGCAAATCTGCTTAACGGAGTCCATCCTGTCTGAAAGGGGCCTTATTCAATATGTTGCAAAAAAGGAAAACCAGGGAGTCAAAAAGTCAGTACCACAGTAACATGGTAAAACTAAATCAGAGATGCCCACAGAGAAGGGTTTTCTTGCTAATAAACTTTGGATTGTAACCTCTAACAAGCAGGGCCCTCTAATTCCTCCTGTATTTAAGTGTATTGTAACTGTATTGTCTGCCCTCATGTTGTAAAGCGCTGTGCAAACTGTTGGCGCTATATAAATGCTGTAAAATAATAATAAACCATATACAGTAGCTAGCACCATGTGGTACCTTAAGCAGGACATTTTACTTTTAATGTGATAACAAACCCAAAAACAAAAATGTATTACGCAGCTCATCGATTCTTTGATACTGTGGCTGCATCAGTTTTCTTTTTTTTAAGGTGTTTTTGCCTTTATTTCACCTGATAATCTGGACAGTAAGTATGTTAGTTTTTAACTTTCTTTAACCACTTCAGCCCCAGAAGATTTCCCCCCTTAATGACCAGGCCATTTTTTGCAGTACGGCACTGTGTCGATTTAACTGACAATTGCGCGGTCGTGCACACAAACAAAATTGACGTCCTTTTTTCCCCACAAATAGAGCTTTCTTTTGTGGTATTTGATCACCTCTGCAGTTTTTATTTTTTGAGCAATAAACAAAAAAAGACCGACAATTTTGAAAAAAAAAAAAAAAAGTTTTACTTTTGCTATAATAAATAATAAAAAAAAAAATTCTTCATCATTTTAGGCCAATATGAATTCTTCTACATATTTTTGGTAAAAATAAAAATTGCAATAAGTGTATATTGATTGATTTGTGCAAAAGTTATAGCACCTACCATATAGGGGATAGATTTATGGCTTTTTTATTATTAATTTAGTTTTTTACTAGTAATGGCGGTGATCAGCGATTTTTAGTGGGACTGTAACATTGTGGCAGACAGATCGGACACTTTTTTGGGACCAGTGACATTTATACAGCGATCAGTGCTATAAAATGCACTAAACACAGTATAAATGACACTGGCAGGGAAAGGGTTAACACTAGGTCAATGGGTTAAATATGTTCCCTGGGAGGTGTTTCTAACTGTGGGGGGGAGGGGACTGACTGGGAGTACAGAGATATCGCTGTTCCTAATCACTTGGAACAACGATTACTCTGTACTTCTCTGTATCTATTTGTTTACATTGACAAATCCCCGTTCTGGCTCTCTGTGAAGCGATCACGGGTGGCCGCCGGCCACGTGCATCAGCTCCCCCGCCGTGCGGCGGCATGCGCGATCTTGCTTAAGCTAGTAAAGGGACCGAAGTACAGCTGCGACGATTTGTGGAAACGAACTGATCTGCCGCAGTATAATGACATCAGCTGGTCGGCAAGCGGTTAATAGACAAAGCTTTTCAACAAAAGTGGCAATTAGAGGGCTGAAACAAATTGTTAATTACTGAGAGGTGTGATTACAAAGATCAGCCTTCAAGTGCATGTAAATCTGAGCATTGCTAATGCCTCGTACACAAGATGAGATTATTGGACGGATGACTGTCCATTTTTTTTTTCCATACTAGTCTCCATATCGAAAATAAAGAGGTTACTAAATTTACGAAAATTCTCGTACAATAGAATGAAAAGGAAGGTCTGTATGGTAGGAGGTGAATGGAAGGCCCGTGATCAAAACATGTATGGTTTAATCATGTATAGGGAATACATATATATAAAATAATGAATCATACAAATACTACATTGCATACAAACAGGTAACAAAAAAGGTACTAGAGAATAAATTAAAATTGGGGTATGCCCATGTTGAGGCAAGTTGTTAAAAATGGCTGACGCGTTTCGAGGGTAACCTCTTCATCAGAGCCAGGAGAACAAGAGCACAGTCTGTATGGGCCGGTAGGCCGACATATGTACATGAAAAGGGGTGGCTAGTAGGAGGGGATGTCCTGTGGTGGATGGTTGTTTATTCCAAGTTCCATACTAGTCCTTGTCCGGGTTTTCTAGGTAGGGTATAGATCAGCACAGTATATACCGTACACTACAGACGAATGTAATCGGACTGTAAATTAAATGTATTTTCCTTTTGTGATGGAATTGGCTGTCAGATGTGCCTTTCTCCAGTTGATGTGTAGGAGTGGCTGAAGTCCCAAAAACCTCCCGGGGTGTGGAGCCGTGTGATCCTGGAAACCGGAGGGGGCTCTCCTGATGTAGCTGCAGCTGAGGACGCTCCAACAAGATGCGTCTCACTGTCAAGGATGGGTAGGTCACATGATAAAAAAAATCTGATGACAAAGCTGAAGACCGTAAGTATATTCCCAAAGCATTTTTAAATTGGTTACAGGCCTACTGTATATTCTCCAGTGTATTGGCTGAAAAGAAACCGGAGTTATGCGGTGGGTTATTTCAGCATTTGGAACAGGTGCTAGAAGTGTATAGAAATTTCGGAGGTATGGAATGGTTTTAGTATGACGAGTCATTCCGTCAAAAATGATCTATTCATCCCTCACTTAAATGGGGGATGAAAGATGTGGGATTATGGTTAAATTTAATTGTTCCACAGAAACCTCCCACACCTAGACAAAATGTTATTAATAATTTGTCAGCAGCCTATAAAAATGGATTTTGTTTTGCTTACAATGAATCACAGTGTAAATGGAATACTTCATGCAGATCAGGGATGAGCTGAACACCCCCCTGTTCGGTTCGCACCAGAACATGCGAACAGGAAAAACATTTGTTCAAACACGCGAACACTTAAAGTCTATGGGACTCAAACATGAATAATCAAAAGTGCTAATTTTAAAGGCTTATATGCAAGTTATTGTCATAAAAAGTGTTTGGGGACTTGGGTCCTGCCCCAGGGGACATGGATCAATGCAAAAAAAAGTTTTAAAAACGGACGTTTTTTCGGGAGCAGTGATTTTAATAATGCTTAAACAATAAAAGTGTAATATTGATTTAAATTTCGTACCTGGGAGGTATCTATAGTATGCCTGTAAAGGGGCGCATGTTTCCCGTGTTTAGAACAGTCTGACAGCAAAGTGACATTTCAAAGGAAGAAAAGTAATTTAAAAGTCCGACAAAAGTAATTTCGGTCCGACAATAAACATAAAGTTCATTGATAAAAACCGCATGGGATTTCCCCACAGGGGAACCCTGAACCAAAATTTTTTTTAAAAATGGCGTGGGGGTCCCCCTAAATTCCATGACAGGCCCTTCAGGTCTGGTATGATATTAAGAGGTACCCCGCGCCAACATTTAAAAAAAAAAAGGTGTGGGGGTCCCCCTCAAAATCCATACCAGACCTGATTTGGATTGTAAGGGGAACCCCGCGCCAAAATTAAAAAAATGGCGTGGGGTCCCCCCAAAAATCCATACCAGACCCTTATCCGAGCACACAACCTGGCAGGCCGCAGGAAATGAGGGGGGATGAGAGAGCGCCCCCCCTCCTGAACCGTACCAGGCCACATGCCCTCAAAATTGAGTTTGCCCGGTGGTTGTGGGGGTCTGCGGGGGGGGGGGCTTATCGGAATCTGGAAGCCCCCTTTAACAAGGGGACCCACAGATCCTGGCCCCCCGTGTGAAATGGTAAGGTTTTGTACCCCTACCTATTCACAAAAAAAGTGTCAAAAATGTTAAAAATGACAAGAGACAGTTTTTGACAATTCCTTTATTTAAATGCTTCTTCTTTCCATCTTCTTTCTTCTATCCTCGTTCTTCTATCTTCTATCTTCCTTCGGTTTCTTCCTCCATCTTCTTCTTGCTCCGGTGTTCTCGTCCGGCATCTTCAACCGCGGCGTCTTCTTCCCTTCTTCGTTCTCGGGCACACCGCATCCATGATGGGAGGCTCCCGCTGTGTGACGCTTCTCGTCTTCTGACGGTTCTTAGATAATAGAGGGCAGGGCCACCCAGTGACCCCGCCCCCCTCTGACGCACGGGGACTTCCCTGTCCGCCCCCTCTGACGTCACGGGGAAAGCCTCGGGGAAGTCCCCTTGCGTCAGAGGGGAACGAACAAGGGAAGAAGACGCCACGGAGGAAGATGCCGGACGAAAACACCGGAGCAAGAAACAGAGGATCGGAGGAAGAAGAAGATGGAGGAAGAAACCGAAGGAAGATAGAAGAAAGAAGGTAGAAGAAAGAAGATGGAAAGAAGAAGCATTTAAATAAAGGAATTCTCAAAAACTGTCTCTTGTCATTTTTAACATTTTTGACACTTTTTTGTGAAATGGTAGGGGTACAATACCCCCTTATCATTTCACACGGGGGGATCTGGGGGTCTCCTTGTTAAAGGGGGCTTCCAGATTCCGATAAGCTCCCTGCCCGCAGACCCCCACAACCACCGGGCAAGGGTTGTGAGGATGAGGCCCTTGTCCTCATTAACATGGGGACAAGGAGTTTTGGGGGGCTACCCCAAAGCACCCTCCCAATGTTGAGGCCATGTGGCCTGGTATGGTTCAGGAGGGGGGCGCTCTCTCGCCCCCCCCTCTTTTCATGCAGCCTGCCAGGTTGTGTGCTCAGAAAAAGGGTCTGGTATGGATTTTGGGGGGACCCCACGCCTTTTTTTTTTATTTTGGCGCGGGGTTCCCCTTAATATCCATGTGCAAAAAACAAAAACAAAATAACTTTGCGCTTACTCAATAATGCAAGCAGCTAACACTGCAAATAGAAATTTTGCTATAAACCATAAATATAAAAAAGTGTAGCGCTAAAATTTATACACAAAGTGAGATAAATATGAAGTGACAAAAAATTATTTTTCTAATAATAATAAATGTCCATCTTATATATTAATGAATCAAAGTCCATCACCTTGTGAAACCATTGTAATCACCACGTGAATAAACGACTATATTAGTGACAATACCATCTCCAAAGTAAATGAAGGCGTACCAGAGAGTTTGAACCCAAAGATAGCATATGCTATATGGGTCAAACAAGCCTTTAATGCCCAACGGCAGTAGTAGGAACACTGAAGAACAGCCAAAATTATGCAGTCTTGGAAGCCTTCTCAAGAGTTTAATATATGTCAACCTGAGGAATGTGCAGATACCACCACCCGAGTGAATGGAGGCTTACCGGAAAGTTGGGACCTTAAAAAGCATATGCTGTATGGGTCAAACAAGCTTAAATTGCCCACTGGCAATGGAGGGGAAGCCCCGATGAACAGGGGATAAGGTCCTAAGGCTCTTCACATGGGTGTCTTCTCCATATAGATGTTTAAACGTCCCCAAACATAACCCATATAGGATGAAAAAGGGGCCATATAGTGTAATTCCGTAAACAACATGAATTTTATTAAAAGAGAAACACTTACATTTCAGAAGTAAAAAAGCACTTGTGTGTAAAATAGTGGCGGCAGTGGAGTCCTCCCGACGCGTTTCATCACACAGGACTTCGTCTGGGGTACTTACCCACTCCAGCCAAACTCCTTAATAAAGACACTGAGACCCCTGTAATGAGAATCCAGCTCATTGTATTTTCAAACCAGCACTTCCGGGTCGGCCAAAATGGCGGACCCGCGTGCGTTCCAAGCCTCTCTATCTTGCGTTCCAACCCCACTTACAAACCTATGTTGGAATTCTTAGTGTCATGGTGGTGTACTTCCGCCACCAGAGCTTACGACCTAACGTCGCAGCATCAGGAATGTGTTATGGAGTTCCTACCATCTTGCGTTCCACGACTCCGCGTGCTGCGCATGTGTGCGGTGCGGCGTCATCCCCACGCTATTACGCATGCGTGCGTCACGACGTCATCTCCACACTGTTAACCAGCACCTTAAGGGAGTCACGTGATGTTTTAGAATCTACGTGGGAGGAAGGAGAGGCGGACTTCGCAGGAAAAACCTTCACATAGGCCGGAAATAATAAAAAAGTGTATGCAATGTGTGGATATTGTAATCCCCCCAGGATTATTTTAAAATAAGAGCATTTTTAAATTGATTCTTATTTATTGTATTAATTGTTCAATCCTTCTGTATAATATAGATGAAATAGAGGAATTTTCAACTTTTTTACATTGAGTTATTTCACAGCAGTCGGGTTGGGAGGGAATTGTTCATTATTTAGATGATTTCTTATTTATTGTTCCTAAAGAGTCTGGATTTTGTTTAGATTTGTTGAATAAATGTAAGGAGATGTTAGAGTTGTTTGGGGTTTCCCTAGCCAAAGAAAAAACAGTGTATCCGTGCACTGTGATTTAATTTTTAGGTATTATTATAGATACATCTTTATTAGAGTTTTACCGGTTACAAAATTTGTGAGGTTAAAAAACATGATTTATGTTTTTCTAAGAAAAAAGAAAGTTTTGCTGGAAGAAATGCAGTCATTACTTAGTCTGCTAGCATTTACCTCACGTGTTATACCTATAGGCCGTATATTTTCTAGGCGATTATACCATGCTACTGCGGGATTAAAATCACCTTTTTCGCATATTAGACTAATGGAGTCCCTTAAGGAAGATTTATTAGTCTGGGCTAGATTTCTGGAAGAATATAACAGTCGTTCCTTCTTCCAAGACAGGTTTATATTTTCAGCTGATTTTCATCTTTTTATGGACGCTGCTGGTTCCAAAGGGTTTGCAGCAATTTGGAAGCTACACTGGTGTTGTAACACTGGGTAGTGAACAAATTTAACAAAAATATTGTATTGCTGAAACTCTTTCCGGTAGTGGTTGCTATTGAGTTGTCGGGACAGTTTTTTGTAAATAAGCGTATCCTTATTCAAACAGATAATAAGGGTGTGCTTTTCACAATCAATTGTCTGTCTGCAAAATCATTGCCAGTCATTAAGCTGCTACGTCACTTGGTTTTCTTATGCTTAAAATTGAACATATGGTTAAAAGCAAAATTTACTCCTCGTGTTGATAATGTCATCGCTGCCTCACTTTCTCGATTTCAAAAGAGTCGTTTTCGTCAATTACTACCCAATGCCAATTTGGAAGGTCATGCTTGACCGGATCTGACTTTAGCTGTTCAAGCCATTAAGAATTCAGTGGCTCCACAAACTTGGAAAGAATATTCCAAAGCTTGGGGTAGATGGGAAACATTTTGCAATGGGAGGGGTAGGTTATCCTTTGCTCCTTCGGAAGACTATATATTATCATTTTTGGCATCATTAATGGACCAGTGTTTTGCGCCTAGTCACATCATTAAGATTTTGGCCGGTATTTATTTCTTCTTTCGCCTGCAGAACCTTCCTGCTTGCACTAGTTATTTTTCGGTCAAACAGGCTCTAAAAGGTTATAGAAAACAAAAGTATACTCCTGGTACCAGGCCCCATATCGTTGGAAATGCTTGAAAGTATTTGTCACAGTACCTCTTCAGTTTGTTTTTCTCAATATGAAGCATTACTTTTCAGGGCAGCTTTTGTGCTCGCATTCTTTGGAGCATTAAGGATTTCCGAATTAATTCCTGCCAATAAACAAAAAGTTTCTGGTCTTCAGATCGAGCACATGTTGTTGGATAGCATTGAGGTTCGGATTTGTATAAATAGATCAAAAACTGACCAGTTAGGTAGAGGTCAGTGGATAATTTTACCCCCTTCTGCAAAAAGTATTATCTGCCCGGTGTTCACACTGCGTCTATATGTAGACAGGCAACCTGCGATTGCAGGTAATTTGTTGATTCATGTGGATGGTAGTCCACTTACAAAATTCCAGTTTGAAGCTGTTTTAAAAAAAATGTTTTGCTTGTTTGGGTTTTCAAAAATTTAAGTTCACTTCCTATTCTTTTTGGATTGGAGCGGCATCGGTAGCAGCACAGAGTGGATTGTCTAATGACGAAATAAAGAAGACAGGTAGGTGGGGTTCTGATTGTTTTAGACGTACATTCAACCTAATCTATTCCTTTGATTTCTTTAGGGGCAAAGAAATGTCTGTGGATCGTGGGACATTCCTACGTTTATTGGGCAAGTAAATGAGCAGCACAACGTTCATATATGGAGGATTTATCAATGCCTCCGAATGATTTTATTGTGTTATGGAAAAGCATTAAGGGTCTCAGGTGGTGTCAGCTATATGAAGTGTTAGTTCATTTATGTGAAGCTTGGCCGCTACCAGACTAGTTAATTGTTCATTTAGGAGGGAAAGATGTGGGTCGAATGAGAACATTAGATTTGCTTTTTCTGATTAAAAGGGATCTACAGCGATTCCAGTTGATTTCCCCCTTTACAGCCATCATATTTTCTGAGATAGTACCTAGATATTCTGATAATAGTAGGATAGTGAAAAGATTAGGAATCAAATTAATAGAGCAATTTCAAAGTTTTTACGGCTCAATAATCGTTTATCATACAGGCATATAGATGTGGAGGGTGGAATTCAGGGATTATATCATCAAGATGGATTGCACTTTTCAGATATAGGAAATTATATTTTTAGTCTTGGTTTGCAAAACTGTATTGAGTTGGCCGTGGTTTTGGGTTAGGCTGGTTTTTGTTTTTCAAATAACGGCTTGTGGGGACATTTATTGTTCTTTCGTTTAATATGGCTCAAGTTCTAATAACTGAGCCTAATAACTGAGCTTATATATTTATAGATATTAACTTTTACTTTATAAATGATTGAATAATAAATATTAAATATTTATGATTTTTGAATGTTAATTGCAAGCCAATAAAGTGTCTTTCTTTATGGCTGTATTGGGGGAAGGTTTTTACAGTATGGGGTGTTGGCTGCCTGCAATCCCATAAAAAATTCAGAAGTGATGTCATGTATAGTATTTGCAATGTATTTTCGGCCAAAGACTGTACTGAATAAATGAAAATCCTACGCTCTGGTATCGTACGAGAAAAAATTTAGTGTTTTGCTCCTTTGGATAATAATGGATGAACTGTTGTGACCAGCTCTCGAAAGCTGTGTACTAACCATCAGATTATCGTACGATCACTTAGAAAACTGTATTTTTCATCCCATTTTCTAATCGTGTGTACAGGGCCTTAACACTACCCTCTCCTCCAGTGGAGTGGCGACACCCTACAACAGAAGTGTGTTACTAGCCAGATCATCACAAAAAGTAAATGCAGTCACTACAATTAAAGAGTATCTATAATCAAAATTCAAAAAAATTAAATCTTTCAAGGATCATGGTGTTTTGGCAAGCCTCAGGGCTCGACAAAACCCGGGCGCCAGGTCGCATTTGCGACTAGAATTAGCGACCTGGCGCCTGGGGCGGCACAGCTGGGGTATGCTGTGTCCGTTCGACACCCCCCCCCCTCCCGCCGCGATCGCGCTGGGCCGCGCCGGTAATTGAGGCCCCGGCTTTGCGGCCTACTGCAGTCCTATGGTTCCTGGTTCCTTCTGCAATTGGGCGCCCTCTGGTGGTGGCCGTTGGTATGACAAGACATCCAGCAATGCTAATGGAGCTTCCCCTGCCTGTTTTCACTGCCTGCTCATCTCCTTCCCTTTACTTAGAACCCCCACACATTATATATATTTTTTATTCTAACACCCTAGAGAATAAAATGGCGGTCATTGCAATACTTTCTGTCACACCGTATTTGCGCAGCGGACTTTTTGGGGAAAAAATACTTTTTTAAATTAAAAAATAAGAAAACAGTAAAGTTAGCCCAATTTTTTTTATATTGTGAAAGATAACGTTACACCGAGTAAATTGATTCCCAACATGTCACGCTTCAAAATTTCATCCGCTCGTGGAATGGCGACAAACTTTTACCCTTTAAAATCTCCATAGGTGTCTTTTAAAAAATTCTACAGGTTACATGTTTTGAGTTACAGAGAAGGTCTAGGACTAGAATTATTGCTCTCGCTCTAACGATCGTGGCGATAGGGGGGGCCCTCTCCTGCCGCCGATAAAAGTGATCTCGCTGCTAATCTGCTGCAGAGACCACTTTTATCTGAAAGAGAACCGCCGGCTCTTGAAGAAGATACCGGGGTTATGGAGCTAGCTGCTACCATAACAACGGTATTTCTCTTCAAAGACAGGACGTATATAGTCGTCCTGCGGGAAGGAAGTGGTTGATTAAAATGAATTTATTATTTGTCATCTCCCTGCTTGGCCCCTTTCACACGGGCCGTCTGATCAGGTTCGCCTGTCAGTTTTTCAGGTGGACCTGATTGGATCCTTAGCGAGAATATGGTGGTCTTGTGTACCTGCATGGCAGGAAATAAAAGCAGTCACATTAGTTCTAGTCGTCTCTGTGTAAATTTAAGATTGGTTCATTTTTATATTGAAAATAAAGCTTTGTCGGTCGTTTAAAAAATAAAAAAAACCTAGCTCCTAACTTTTTTAGCTGGCTCCTAGATTCCAAGTAAATTTGTCAAGCCCTGGCAAGCCTTTTACCTATTATTGGGGCATGGTGAAATGGTGGAAGATTGAGTGTGAACTGTGATAATTGGTTCACATTATTACCACATTGGACTTTTGTATTAGTGTTTTTGGACTTTCTCTGTGCACTAATTGAAATATTATTGGAATGTAAAGGCATATGCACTTTGGTTTATGTACATTATTCACATTTTTGTGTTTATATATTCACTGTTACGTGTTCACCTTTATGATTGTCATACAATCAGTATGATTGGTTACTGAACATTCATTGTATATTTGGAGGATTTACTGTAGCATTGCCTTTAATAGTTTGTTTGGTTGTTGTTTGTTTTACCAGGATATCAGGCTAGCAGCTCTGTTTTTATGAGTTATATTTGTTTCAAGCATAGCCCTTTTAATGATTTATAAAGCTGCAAAGCATGCAGGGAATTCAGGGAGTTGTGGAAAGAGATGACCAGCAGAACTCACAATATATAAAAACATTTTTCAAGCAAGATTATAATGGACTGTCAAAAATATTGATTTATGTTGCTATTACTTTAGTTTATTTTGAACATGTAAAAAAAAAAAATAAATAAATAAAAAAGTAATCATTCAGTTGCAGACAATCACAAATCAACTAGTTACAAGAGAAGACACAAAACGATAAGAAAATAATTTAGTTTACACTTTCAAAAAGGAGTGGGAAGAAGTCTTTATAAGTAACTATTCACAACAAATTCTGATGTTATAAAATGAAAGAGTATGCTGTGTCCATAGAACTCCATTAACTGATTGCCGACCGGCTCACGCCGATATATGTCGGCAGAAGGGCACGTACAGGCAGATTAACGTACCTGTACGTTGCCCTTTACGAAGCGGATTGCGCGCGCGCGCGGGGATACCTGCAATCGTCTCACTGAGAGGAAGAACAGGGAAATGCTAGTGTAAACGTCTCCGTTTCTCCGTTCTGCTTAGTGACACTGACACTGATCACAGCTCCCTGTAATCGGGGGCAGTGATCAGTGTCGTGTCACACATAGCCCCTTCCCCACGCAGTTAGAATCACTCCCTAGGACACACTTAACCCCTACAGTGCCACCTAGTGGTTAACCCCTTCACTGCCAGTCACATTTACACAGTAATCAATGCATTTTTAATTGTATTGATCGCTGTATAAATGTGAATGGTCCCAAAATCGCACCAAGTGTCCGATCTGTCCACCATAATGTCACAGTCACGATAAAAAATCGCAGATCGCCGTGATTACTAGTAAAAAAAAACTAATAAAAATGCCATAAAACTATCCCCTATTTTGTAGGCGCTATAACTTTTGCGCAAACCAATCAATGAACGTTTATTGCGATTTTTTTTACCAAAAATATGTAGAAGAATACATATCGGCCTAAACTGAGGAAAAAAATGTTTTTTATATATATTTTTTTGGGGATATTTATTACAGCAAAAAAGTAAAAAATAATGCGCTTTTTTCAAAATTCACGCTATTTTTTTTATTTATAGCACAAAAAATAAAAACCGCAGAGGTGATCAAATACCACCAAAAGAAAGCTCTATTTGTGGGCACAAAAGGACGTCAATTTTGTTTGGGAGCCACATCGCATGACCGCGCAATTGTCAGTTAAAGCGACGCAGTGCCGAATCGCAAAAAGTGCTCTGGTCTTTGGGCAGCCAAATGGTCCGGGGCTTAAGTGGTTAAAGATTGGTAATACTGCAATATATAATTTTTTGTTTTTGGGTTTAATACTGCTCGAAAAGGCTACGTCCTGAAATAAAATGAGTTCCCTTGGCACAACCACAATAATTTATTATTCTTATATACTGCAACTCACCACACAATAATTCCTCATCACGATATGACTCACCAGTCCCCTCAGAATGCATAAAAAAATATTTTGTAAACATTATTGTATCCTTGCTTTATGCAGGGGAGAAGTATATCCTACTCAGATAGGCCATATGGACTGTGATGCAGGCTTTCACATTTTTTGAATGAGCTGCCAACATTGACATTAAAGTGTTACTAAACCCACAAAAGTAAAATCAGTCTGTATATGCAGTAAAGCATGCTTGTTATACTTACTGTGGAACCTAAGGGGGTTAATCCTGCATATTGTGTAAAAAGGCTGTTTGATCCTGTTTTCTTTGATCCTTTCCTTCTTTTACTATCCCCAATCCATCTCCTGACACTACAGAGCCTTCCGGGCACTCTGTGCATGCTCAGTTTGGTGTGTATTGCTAGAGAGTTTTTATTTACTAAAATAATTGCATGTCCATGTTCTGTTTACTGTGAAAGACCAGATCTAGTGAACACAGGGTCATGGGTTTAGTAACACTTTAACAAAAAGGAGGAGAAGCCACAAATAAAAGCTAGATTCGTAATTAGATTGCATCTCATGGATTGTTGGAGACATAGAGATCCCATAAACAGTAAGTACTTCCATACAGTGGCTGTTTCCCTATAACCTTAATCAAGGGCAGCTTAGATACTAACAATGCTTCCTGGGTTCTTCTTTAAGTAAAAATAAATTACTTTTGTTCAGCAGAAATTGAAAACAGAAATCTTAATGCATACAACATGGTCTGTATTCAGGATTCCGCTCTGCAATTACTTATGTAAGTGAACTTGAGATGTCATCGGTCCTGACAAAGCATTTGAAAGTTAAGAACATTCTCATCTAAATGGAACTCTAACACTCTGCCTAGAGTCTACAGCCACAGCATATGAGAGCATGGCTTTAATATTAATGAGAACTATTTGTCAGGAAGATTATGCAGAAGAGTTTAGTA
Organism: Lithobates clamitans; assembly: GCA_037952925.1. NCBI lineage: Eukaryota > Metazoa > Chordata > Amphibia > Anura > Ranidae > Lithobates > Lithobates clamitans. Next base: position 10,512,811 of record JBBGZY010000135.1, read on the forward strand.
GTTGCACAAAGGGATCAGCAACAGAACATACAATGCCAAGGCAATTCTGATCTGAGCAGAGAAGGAAGATGTTAAAAGCATCTTGACTTGCTGGGTCTGGTAGTCAGCTAAGACTTTTGAAGATATTTCTTATCCACTTTATTTATTTATAAACCAGTTACATGCAACATCAAGAATTTCATGAAATTAACTGGAGTTAAGCTATTCTCTCTGACACTCTGAGTCAGCTTTTGATTCTGTGGTCTAATGAGGCCATGAATATCATCAATAGTCATTTTGAGATGGTAAAAATACTATCTTGTTTATAAATCAGGAGGGAGTCTGTCTGCCACTGCATGTTTCATTATTTAAAAGGAGAGAAAACATGAAAGAATCCATTCATTGATAAAAGAACACTGTGAGAGGAATGCCAAGAAGGTGCTATGTCAAAATGAATTTGTCTCTTAAAAAGAGGGATATACTGCTACACACCTTATTTGGGGTGACACCGAGCAGTGATTTGTAATATGCTCATAAATCTTAATTTAAATTACAAAATTTAGGAGACACACAAAAAATAAGATTTCAATATCCCAACACACTACAGTACAGAACATCTAACACAGCTACATCTTTACTGTTTAAGTCTCACGTACTGTATGTATTGTTTGCGATTAAATAAAAGGATAGTTTATAATATAATACAGCATACAAATATTTAAACTATTTTTATAGTCAAATATGCATCAAATTGCAGCAGCCCTGTTAACAGTCCAAGCCCAATATGAAGACAGAAACGGTGCGATAAGTCCACAGGCAATGTGTTGGTTTTTTCAAGGGTTTCTTACCACTGTGGTAATAACAAAAATAGTAATAGAAGAAAATGTTCCCTCATAAAGTAAATCAAAAAAGGCAAACATAGGAGTACTTTCATACTGGGGCGGGGGTGCTGGCGTTAAAGCGCCGCTAGTTTTAGCAGTGCTTTACCATGATTTTAGTGGCGCTTTTTGGCCGCTAGCAAGGCGATTTTAAGAAAGAGTTAAAAGTGCCCATGTTGCGGCGCTGCCAAAGCACTTTACAGGCGCTTCGGCAGCGCTGCCCATTCATTTTAATGGGCAGGGCGTTTTGAGAGCGGTATATACCGCTCCCGCACCGCCACAAAGATGCTGCTTGCAGGACTTTTTTTCCTGTCCTGCAAGCGCACTGCCCCAGTGTGAAAGCACATTGGGGAGGCTTGAGAGGCGCTATTTTTTGCAATTGTCCAAAGGTGTGTTGTGTTCAACCAGCCAGGTCTTTGCGTGTGCACGTCTGCCAGCTTAGCAAATTAAATGCTGAGAAAGCCCACTTTCAATCAATTACATTTAGTCCACTAGTCACGTACCAGAACCCCAGATGGAATTCTTCAGGAAATGCTAAAATCTGGTTGCGACATACAGTAAATCCTATTCACAATTATTGTATATCCTGGGATGGATAGATAGAGAAATGCAATATGGAATTCTGGAGGCATTCTGTACAAACATGGTGTGCAGAATGCCCCCCAGAAATGTAATTTCTTGCTTGGCTTACTGATTTTCTCAGAAGTCTGCACTAAGATATATGTCAGATTTTGGGTATCTCCTGCAACAAAAATTGCATTTTTGGTGAGATACTCCCAAAGGGAAATTCTGTCTAAAAGGATACAGACCCTGCCAGTTTCTTCATCAAAGCCTTGCAAGTGCAGCAGCCGATTGATATTTATAAAATCACTCCCATTCTCATTCACTTTGCACAGACACACAAACAGCTATTTTGACAGAATACCAAAATGTAGGAATCTGCAACAAAGTTTGTTAAACCCCCTGCAATGTACATAGAAGTTTTTTCTCAACTAACGTGGATTTACTCTTTCAATATATGAATAAATACAACACATATGCAGTCAGGTAGACATGTTACTAACAACCTTCAAAAGCTTATCACCACATTCCTATTACAGCAATTGAGCAGGGTATCTACATATAATTGTGCAGTCCACTGGGCACCAGAGTCTGATAAACCCCTTCCCCATCTTCACAACACAAGGCAGTGCTGCGACACTTGTGCTGAGAAATATGGCTGTTACTTGACAGTACCAGAATGCATTGTATTTCCAAGCAAAAATAAGTTACAAATTATGAAACTTATAGGTTTACAGCACTATAGAGATAAAAAGCTGTGAGACTTCACTTGTGCTATAAAGACTCAGATAACCCAAAAACAATCAAACTGCTATTTCATTTTTTGCAAATATCGGGTAGTTAAATCACCAAACAGTATATTATGATTCTAAGGCACCCCAGTTTGTGTTTCCGGGGCCATATATCTTCAGTGGCTCAGAGGTTCCTGCCTCCCTATCGGTTTTGTTTTTCAATATCAAAAAGAGTTGTTGTTATGGGATCCAGTATAGATGTGAATTAAATATTAGTGAGTCAGGCAATATCCTTACCAGATAATTCAGAAGGAGCAAACTTCAGTCCCTTTCAGAGTGAGGTATTATCAAGATATTCTACCCCCAATGACACTTTGTGCACTGTGTTTCATGGAAAATATAAAGTGGTTCTAAAGCCTGAAGCCTTGCTTTAAGATAAAAAAATGTTTAAGATGCATAAGGGATCTATAAATGTCTTAACGCAAGAAAACCGATATAAAGTATTCTCTAAATGGTACAGAACACCTGACAGAGTACACCATTTTCACCCATCCATTCCCCCAACCTGTTGGAGGTGCGGTTCTGCCAAAGGCACCTTATTGCACATTTGGTGGAATTGCAGCCTCATCAAACCATTCTGGCAGGCGATACACCAGTTAATTACCCAAATAATTACTTATACACCGGCATTCACCCCCGAAAGATACTTACTTCATCACACTCCTATCGCCCCAGGCACCTACAAAAAATCACTTACCATACACTTAATCAATGCAGCTAATCTATGCGTCCCCACTTTATGGAGGAACACGTCACCCCCATTGGTTCAAGACTGGATCCGGAGGGTAGACAAAATAGCAGAAATGGAGAATCTGATCTGTCAAGCCAACGACAACCCTACCAAATTTAACACCACCTGGGCGAGCTGGCTACACTTCCACCAATCATCCACGAAAACCACCCAACCTACCACTCTTCCACACACCACGCTCTGAACACATTTTGCAGCATAATCTTAACTCCCTGACTTGGCCTGGCCGCCTTACCCCCCTGTTCCTTCCTACACCCCTCTCCCCGTCTCAGTTGAGACCCTACCCTCACCCTTCTCACAGACAACATGGACAATTATCCACTTGAGCATACTCTCTCATCTTACATTCCTGTGACACAGGGGTACAAATACCCCAGACACTCTAGCTTGCACAACACTCGGCTGCAAAGAACCAGGTCACTCAGTGGCATCGCTTCATAACCAGCATTACTCATTAGTCATTGGTACAACTGACCCAACAACTTCCGCTCCCGACCCATTAACAGAAATGATCCCCTTTTGGGGGTGAATGGACTCTGGGTTTCTTCACTTACCGTGTCCGGACGTGACCGTGGACCCTATGCAGACCCGCCCCTCCCAGCAGCAATATCTCAGCACAAGTTTACTGCTTTCAGTTCGGGAATTCTAATTGTTGATTTTTCGAACGTTATCTTCTCGCTTTAAAGTGGCTTACCTAACGCCTGTCTGTGAATGTACTACTTTGAACACTGCATATACGCTATGAGTTTGTAAACGTACAGATTGAGACGTATGTTACCTATACTTTGTAAAACTGTAAAACTCAATAAAACTTTATTGAAAAAAAAAAAAAAATGTTTAAGGTAAAAGTATTGCCCCTCACCCCCCTAATATACTTACCTCCTTGATCCTCTCAAACCAGCACTGTGCCCGTCTGCAGTTGCTCTCTCATTTTCTGGTCTCACAGGCAGCGGGAGCCACTGGGGGGTTTATGGACACAGGTAGGGCCGCTCGGGATTAAGCCTGCAGCTGTGCTACGATAGGAAGCACCTTCCTATGATGGCACTCCAAAAAGAGGGATCACCAGCAATGAACCCGAGAAATGGAGGTTCAGGCCCGCTTCCATTGCACAGAGCATGTATATATAAACCTTTTTTTTTCTATTTAAAAAAAAAAAAAAAGTTGAGTTTACAATCACTTTAGGATTTCCTTCTAGGAACTTAACCATTTGATCTCAAATACTTCTCTGCAACCACAACATATACAATTGTAGCGCTGGTAGATTTACAATCTACCGCAGATTAGGTAAATTTAGTAAATTGTGTGTTAGGAAGGTTAAAAGTTCGCCTCTGTTCCAGCTTGGCTGACATTGTGTATGCTTCCGTGCTGACCGGTGGGTGTCGCTGTTACTATTAGTCAGTGTTGGAAAGGCAACGTGTCAAAGTGTATAGATGCTCCTCTGTCTCGGAGACAAGTTCGGTGGAGGTGGTCCTGCGAGTTGCATTCTGGGAAGGGGGTATTTATGGGACAGACACCATGTTCTAAGTTCGTTTTACAGCCACCTGCTGGCCCTCCTGGCCGACAGGTATGCGTTAAGGAGCTACCTCGTGGTCCTCTGATCAGGAGGCCCACGATGCTACGGCGCAGGGGTGGGTCCAGAGGCTTGTCTGGGGCCTACCACCGCGGCCAAGTAATGGTCCTGAGCTGTCGGTCCTGTGTGATGAAGCTGGACAGCCGAGGAGATCCCAGGGGAGGACCCGTCTTGGAGAGATCGCGCAGCGTGCTGGTCTATAGAGGGGCCTGGTGACTCGGTTGCAGGACGTATCCAAAATAAGTAATTATACAGCATAGTGTTGACGGTTTGGCTTAAAGGTTCAGGCACTGTGACTGACTGTTCACTGCAGAATATCTGATACATCCTGTGGCAGAGGATCGTGCAGATTTACCTCCCCAAATAAGTCTGTGGCAGAGACTTTAGATTTGTGCTGCGTACTGGCTGCTAGACCGGTGGCTGCAGTGGGCAAGTACCCCAGACGAAGTCCTATGAGACGAAACGCGTCGGAAGGACTCCACTGCCGCCTTTTTATTGTATACAAGAGCTTTGTTACTTCTTAACTGTAAGTGTCTTTCTTTTAATAAAAATTCATAATTTTACGGTATTACACTATATGGCCCCTTTTTTATTCTATGTGGGGCACGTTCGAGGATATCCTTAATTTCCGCGTGGAGGAAGTACCCCGGTGAGGCACCCCCAGGACTTCTTCTCCAGTGTATCTTTGGGATCTCCTCTTCATTGCCAGTGGGCAATTCCCAGCCTGTTTGACTCATCCAGCATATGCTGTTTTGGGTCCCAACCTTTTGGTAAGCCTCCATTCATATGGGTGGTGGTATCTGCACAAGTGTGGTTTTTGCACATAATCCCTGAGCAAGTTTCCAGGACCGTTGACTTTCCCTTGGTACTGATCCTGTGTACCATTGCCATTGGGCAATAAATGCTTATGTTGACCTATGTAGCATATGCTATTTTTAGGTCCAAAATCTACGGTACGCCTCCACTACCTTGGGGATTGCTTAATTATTATTTCAGTCATACATTCATGTGGTGATTTCCATGTTTTCACAAACAAATGGACTTTGATTTATAGAAAATGGACTTTCACTATTTTAGGATTTCTCTATGTTGATATGCACAATTGTAAATTCACGATATAAAAGTATAGCGCTGCACTTATTTATATATTTTATGGTTTACAGCAAAAATTCTATTTGCAGTGTTAGCAGCTTACACATTTGAGTTAGCGCGAAGGTATTTGTTTTCATTTTTAGACCGGTGAGAGAGGCCTATCCAGACGAGCAAAGAAGGTGTCTCATGAGGGGAACACATTCCACATAATTACTTGAAGTCTACCGGGACATTTGTCGCTAAGATCTTGTAAGAAGATATTTGAGTTTCTCCTGAAAGTTTCCTTTTCCGTCGCTTTCCTGCTACTTCCTAAAGTTTGATTGTTCAATAAAGCATTGAAAACGTACTCCCGTGTTGGTGCGTGTGTCGTCCAGCACTAGATTTAACGGAACCCCTAGACTCGGTGGCGGTGAAACAGAGGGAAGCAAAGTGAAGGTAACAGAACCGCTTAAACCAGCAGCTCCACCGTGAGTTAGTGCTACACAATTATTGTGCAATAAGTATCCTCATTGGAGCATTTTCCCCCTATAACTGTTCTGGTATCAGAAAAAGTGTTCCCAAACAGGATGGGAAAGAGAGAGGGCTTATAGAAATAACAGAAATAGGTAGCTTGTAAACAAAGAATAAACTTTTTATTATAGGTATTAAAGCATCGTTATTTGGCTAAAGGTTACTGACATAGAACTGCTAATATATAGTCTAATGCCGTGTACACACGGCCGGACTTTTCGACCAAACTTGTCCGACGGACAATTCGACTGTGTGTGGGCTTCATCGGACCTGCAGCGGACCTTTTCTTTCGAAAATGTGACAGACTTTAGATTTAGAACATGTTTCAAATCTTTCAGATGGACTCCAGTCCGGTCGAAAAATCCGTTCGTCTGTATGCTAGTCCGACGGACGAAAACCGATGCTAGGGCAGCTATTGGCTACTGGCTATGAACTTCCTTATTCTAGTCTGGTCGTACGTCATCACGGTCGAATCCGTCGGACTTTGGTGTGATTGTGTGTAGACAAGTCTGATTCGAAAAGTCCAACGTGATTCAGTCCGTCGAAGGTCCAATCGTGTGTACACAGCATAACTGATCTCAATTGAAAAGCCAAACAGTTTAACACACATGTAGGACATAGACAACATATAACATAAATTCAAACAACGTTCGGACACATGGTAGTTTGGGATATATGTAGGGTCTGAAGAGGATAAGCTATAGCCCACCTGGACTCATAAACAGAAGTGGTAACGTATGTTCTATGCTGACATCGTATGTGCCCTCCATATTTTTGCATTTGAGAGCGAACAACCTGTATACAAAGCAAATTATATGTAGAGGTCTCACCCCAGGACAATCGATTAACACAAGCCTGTTTTTGGAGGCAACGTTATAGACTTTGGTGGTTGCCTGTACATGAACCAGAAGACCCTACATATATTGGACTACCAATAATTCCATCATTGGAGCTCCCTTTAGGCAAATAACATTTTTCTTTGCCCTTTCATTTTCAAATTTTTTCCTCCCTGATGGCTCGAGCCTCCAGGGGTTGGTACAGGTTTGCTCCACATACAGCAGTTGTTAAAATATCGGCATTGTCCGAGTGGAGACAACCTGTCCCAAACTACCAGGCATCCGGACGTCGTTTGAATTTATGTTATATGTTGTCTATATCCTACATGTGCGTTATGCTGTTAAACTGTCTGTCTGCAGAGACACTCCCACCTGACTGCTAAGCAGACAGGAGAGGTGAGATAGGAGTGTAGTGTGGAAGTATGAGGATACAATATCAGGGGTATAGGGAAGGAGACTGCTAGACTCTGACCCAGGGTTAAAAGAACGTTCCAACGATCCGTTGAGAGGCTGGAAGCTTTGGATTTCTCAGGACACGTGGAAGGAGGGAGTGATTGGTCCGGCAACCACCACATACTCACTACATGTTTTGTACCCCTGCAGGGGTGCTGGGATCTGGTAAGTAGGGATTCAATAGAGTACAAAAGTCACCCATCACTTTGCCCAAGGATTGGAAACAAATTCCAGCACAAGTCACTCTGAATATTGCACTTGAAAATAGTGTTATCAGCGATCATATAAGATTGGACTGCCTTTTAACATTGATATATACATTGAATTTCTTCTTTTTTGGTTTTGTTTTTGCACTGTGTTTAGTTGAAGTTTTTGTTTTTTTAAAAAGGTCACACTTACCACTTTGAGTGTAGCTAAAAATGTGCTGTTTTTTATCAGTTTACAATTTATGTCTAAGAGGAGACTCTAGGAATATTCAATTTTGTTGTCAATATATATATAATGGGATTTTGTTGAATGCACATTTTTTACACAAGGTTCTATTATCCTTAGAAGGTGGAGTATTTGAGCACACCAATTTTTTTACACTTGGTGTTAATTCACCTGAGTGCACTCTCATACAGTGGGGACAGAAAGTATTCAGACCCCCTTAAATTTTTCACTCTTTGTTATATTGCAACCATTTGCTAAAATCATTTAAGTTCATCTTTTTTCCTCGTTAATGTACACGCAGCACCCCATATTGACAGAAAAAAACTAAATTGTTGACATTTTTGCAGATTTATTAAAAAAGAAAAACTGAAATATCACATGGTCCTAAGTATTCAGACCCTTTGCTCAGTATTTAGTAGAAGCACCCTTTTGATCTAATACAGCCATGAGTCTTTTTGGGAAAGATGCAACAAGTTTTTCACACCTGGATTTGGGGATCCTCTGCCATTCCTCCTTGCAGATCCTCTCCAATTCTGTCAGGTTGGATGGTAAACGTTGGTGGACAGCCATTTTTAGGTCTCTCCAGAGATGCTCAATTGGGTTTAAGTCAGGGCTCTGGCTGGGCCATTCAAGAATAGTCACGGAGTTGTTGTGAAGCCACTCCTTCGTTATTTTAGATGTGTGCTTAGGGTCATTGTCTTGTTGGAAGGTAAACCTTCGGCCCAGTCTGAGGTCCTGAGCACTCTGGAGAAGGTTTTCGTCCAGGATATCCCTGTACTTGGCCGCATTCATCTTTCCCTCGATTGCAACCAGTTGTCCTGTCCCTGCAGCTGAAAAACACCTTCACAGCATGATGCTGCCACCACAATGCTTCACTGTTGGGACTGTACTGGACAGGTGATGAGCAGTGCCTGGTTCTCTCCACACATACCGCTTAGAATTAAGGCCAAAAAGTTCTATCTTGCTCTCATCAGACCAGAGAATCTTATTTCTCACCATCTTGGAGTCCTTCAGGTGTTTTTTTAGCAAACTCCATGTGGGCTTTCATGTGTCTTGCACTGAGGAGAGGCTTCCGACGGCCACTCTGCCATAAAGCCCCGACTGGTGGAGGGCTGCAGTGATGGTTGACTTTGTACAACTTTCTCCCATCTCCTGACTGCATCTCTGGAGCTCAGCCACAGTGATCTTTGGGTTCTTCTTTACCTCTCTCATTAAGGCTCTTCTCCCCCCGATAGCTCATTTTGGCCGGACGGCCAGCTCTAGGAAGGGTTCTGGTCGTCCCAAGCGTCTTCCATTTAAGGATTATGGAGGTCACTGTGCTCTTAGGAACCCTAAGTGCAGCAGAATTTTTTTGTAACCTTGGCCAGATCTGTGCCTTGCCACAATTCTGTCTCTGAGCTCTTCAGGCAGTTCCTTTGACCTCATTATTCTCATTTGCTCTGACATGCACTGTGAGCTGTAAGGTCTTATATAGACAGGTGTGTGGCTTTCCTTATCAAGTCCAATCAGTATAATCAAACAGTGTAGAACCATCTCAAGGATCATCACAAGAAATGGGCAGCACCTAAGTTAAATATATGAGTGTCACAGCAAGGGGTCTGAATACTTAGGACCATGTGATATTTCAGTTTTTCTTTTTTAATAAATCTGCAAAAATGTCAACAATTCTGTGTTTTTCTGTCAATAAGGGGTGCTGTGTGTACATTAATGAGGAACAAAAATGAACTTAAATGATTTTAGCAAATGGCTGCAATATAACAAAGAGTGAAAAATTTAAGGGGGTCTGAATACTTTCCGTCCCCACTGTATGAAAAGAGTAATTCACTAAGATCACTTTTTAATTTACTTTTTAAGATCACTTTTTAATTTACAGGCAGCGCCACTCACTCCTAACTCACACGTACAAATGGAGCTCCTTAATTGGGGAGGCTGCAAACTAACCTACATCTAAGCGTGGATCTATTAAAATATATAATATCCCTATCTAGCTGACTACTTTCAGATGGTATAGATTATAATATTATAGGTGGAGTTAAAAAAAATGACTTTAAAAAGAATACATATTAAAATTAAAATGCATTTTCATGTTTTTTCTTACAGTTGTTCTTTTAAATAAAAAATAAACTGTGCATATACAGCTACTGTAGTAAAACACAGACAGACAATGCATACAAAGATTAGAAAGATGAGCCTGAATAGACGTAGTCATGGTGATCATTGATTTCAGGGTGAAAATGCATAGTGAGTTCAAATGTGCACATTAAAAAAAGCACAAAACCTCATCAACACAGTAGGCTTTCTGATAAACTAAATGGAAGAAAATAAAAACAATACATTTCAGTGGACAGACAATATTAGTTACAGTTTTAACCACTTCAGCCCCGGAAGATTTGGCTGCTCAATGACCAAGCCATTTTTTGCGATACGACACTGCGTCGCTTTAACTGACAATTGCGCGGTTGTGCGACGCTGTACCCAAACAAAATTGACATCCTTTTTTACCCACAAATACAGCTTTCTTTTAGTGGTATTTGATCATCTCTGCTTTTTTTATTGTTTGCACTATAAACAAAAAAATAACGCCAATTTGGAAAAAAACACAAGATTTTGTACTTTTTGCTATAATAAATACCCCAACTTCTTTTAAAAAAAGCTATTTTTTTCCTCAGTTTAGGCCGATATGTATTCTTCTACATATTTTTGGTAATAAAAATCGCAATAAGGGTATATTGATTGGTTTGCGCAAAAGCTATAGCGTCTACAAAATAGGGAAAAGATTTATGGCATTAATGGCGGCGATCAGCGATTTTTATTGGGACTGCAACATTATGGCAGACAGATCGGACACTTCTGACACATTTTTGGGACCATTGGCACTTATACAGTGATTAGTGCTATAAAAATGCACTGATTACTGTGTAAATGTCCCTGGCAGGGAAGAGGTTAACAGTAGGGGGCGATCAAGGGGTTAACTGTGTTACCTAGGGAGTGAGTCTAACTGTGGGGCTGCCTGGGTGAGGAGAGTGATCGTTGTTCATACTTAGTATGAACAACAGATCACTCTCCTTACCCCTGACAGCACGGAGATCTGTCTGTTTACATTGACAAATCTCCGTTCTGTGTCGAGCGATCGCAGGTGCCTGACAGTCATCGCGACCGCCGGGCACCCGCATCAGCTCTGTCCTCGCGCCAACGTATCGTTACAACAGTTCGCCCAGGGGAGCCAACCTGGCGGCTGGTCGGGAAGGGGTTAATGTCAAGGAGTGATGTAAAGATTTAAATATTTCTACAAAAAGCAATAACATGTTTATGGCTTGCAAAAAGTGGCTCAATCGTCCAACCCAATAAAAAGCTGGGAAGTGAGAATTGAGAAGTACCCCTAGTTGGCAATAACAAGTGCTTCCAATGTTGTACCCTATGGAGATTTTGCAGTTAAACACAACTGGCCTGACCTTTCCCAAGTCTCAGCAAGAAAAGGAGGGAAAATCATTACACATACACCTCATCTGTTCACCAGGCTAGTTGTATGATTAACCCTGCCTCCACGTTTGCATTTGTTTGCAGAAATATGCTTAGAAGACTCCTTGTTTAGCAAAATAGCTTTTATTATAATTGACTCAAATTTGTTTTTATAAGGAAGTGCCAGAGCAATGGAGAATACAAAGTATTCAAGTGATAGTAAAACAAAGTATTCAAGTATTCAATCTACAAAAATTACCACAAGGTTCAGCACAAGCAAGATTGATCCATCACAAAAGGAGTGTGAGTCCATGCAACAACCAGAAATTACCACATGCAGGTGGGGCAGATCAGTAGAATGAATAATTGTCATTAAACAGCACAGTTACATTCATGGCAGAATTTCCTGGTTGTACCTAATAAAATGTATTCTCTGCAGCATTATATGCCACAATGTCATCCTGGCAAGACTGTACATGTGGTACTATAGTCAGACCCCTGTCCTTGTAGAAATGCATATAGCAGTATGCACCCGCTATGCATTGCAAACCCCAATTGTCTGCCTGAAGTTCAAAACAAAATCTCATACTTTAACATTTTTAAACATTGATAGATCAGCGTCCCAGATACCAAATTCATATAAGGACTCCAAATGATTGAAATATAAGCAGACAGTATTTGAAATACTAAAAGGTCCTTTCTGTGTGTTGCACAGTCAACTGTGCAAGTATAATCTGACCACCCTTCAGAACCTCTGACAGAAAACTCTGTCCATAACACAAATTTATCTTCTCTCAGGATTCATATTTATTCCTATGAAGAAACTAGGGTAGATAGGAGAGGTGGGAGGTATCTCACCAGGTAACAACAGGCATCAGACCAAATGTTCTAAACCTGTCCAAAAGTGGTCTATTGGCTGAAAACAGAACTAGCGACATTATCTCATGGAAACTATTTCATGTTTTTTTTTTAGTGACCAACCCAGTGTCTCTCTTGACATATACTATTGTTAGAAAGAAAGATCACATAATGAGGAAAAGAAAGAGATCTTTCTTTCTCTTATGTAGTGCAAAGTGAGATTCTCCACAAAACAACTTGAAATGCCCTGCACAATCACCACTCGATGGCAGCATAGCAGATAGGTTTCACTTGACCCCGAGCCAAACTCCAGACAGCGTCTCATTGAGAATAAGGCTTATTAGTGCTCAACTAGAGCTACTCCAGCTTGCAGACAGCAAATGACCACTCACTTTGCTCCCTTTCTCCATGCGGGCCTAAAGAGGAGGGAAACAGTTATTTCCATCAGAACGTCACTAGCTCTGGTTCAAATCTAGCTATCTCCCTGCTTTCTCCCAGAATTCAACAATCTCTGCACCCTTTCCCTCTGTCCTCTGACATACTCTTTTCTGCAGTTACCTGCATTATTTTGAACAGGTCCCTTTTATGGTGCAATCAAACTAATGTAAATTCATTGGACTGGAAACTCAAAAGGGCAGGATGTCTCGTAAAATTGGCAGACGGATAAATACTGTAGCATCAATGGGTGCATAGTCTCTTGCAGGCCTCAAACTCCCATCAGGCAAACTGTGATTTCTTCTCCGAAGCTCCATAGTGTTCTGTTTTTCATCCGGGGAACCTAGTGTGACTCTTTGTGGCTGCACTAAATCTGTGTTGCCCTTCCAGGAACATGGACAAGTTCATCACCTCATTTCCAATTTAAAAGACTGTCAGTGTTTAAGCTCTAACTTCCAAAGTCACTGAAGGTTCACACAGTGTTTCGCGTCTCTTATCTGAAAGCCAGTAAAACTCAGCGAAGCTGGCCCCCCTAAAATCAGCACAAATAAAAACTCAAGTGTGTTTCTTTAGTGCTACGTTTGTGCTGTTTTGTGCCGTAAAAATTTACATTTGTGCTGCTTTTATTTTTAAGATATTAGCAATTGTTTTTTCCAGACCATGACATCACCTAGCCCCCCTACAACGCCCAAATGACACAAAACTGGTGTCGTTGGTTAGTGCTACGTTTGTGCTGCTAAAAATTCCGTTCTATCTTTTATCGTTTTTGCGTTATTAATGATTTATTAAAGGTCACCAAAGGTCACTTAGCCCCCCTACAATGCCCAAATGACCCAAAACTGGTCTCGTTGGTTAGCGCTACGTTTGTGCTGTTTTGTGCTGCTAAAATTTCCGTTCTATCTTTCATCGTTTTCGCGTTATTAATGGTTTATTAAAGGTCAGTCAGCCCCCCTACAACGCCCAAATGACACAAAACTGGTCTCGTTGGTTAGTGCTACATTTGTGCTGCTAAAATTTTTATTTGTGCTGTTATGGTTTTTAAGTTATAACAGTTTATACAGGGTACTGTGCATCTCACGCTGGCTGCAATAGGAAAGATACTTTTTCCTTCTGCAGCGAGTGCGAGAGGGAATTCCCCTCCTAGGGAATACCAGGCCCTCGGGCCTGGTATGGATTTTAAGGGAAACCCCCTACGCCAAAAAAACGGCATGGAGGTCCCCCCAGAATCCATACCAGACCCCTATCTGAGCACGCAGCCCGGCCAGTCAGGAGAGGGGGTGGGGACGAGCGAGCACCCCCCCTTCTGAACTGTCCCAGGCCGCATGCCCTCAACATGGGGGGTGGGCGTTTTGAGGCAGGGGGGCGCCCTGCGGGCCCCCCCACCCCAAAGCACCTTGTCCCCATGTTGATGAGGAGAAGGGCCTCTTCTCGACAACCCTGGCTGTTGGTTGTTGGGGTCTGCGGAGGGCTTATCGGAATGCGTGAGCCCCCCTTTAATAAGGGGGCCCCCATATCCAGGCCCCCCCACCCTATGTGAATGAGTATGGGGTACATCGTACCCCTACTCCTTTCACCTGGGGAAAAAAGGCATCAATAAAAAAGCTTTACATCAAAAGTGGTTTTAGACCAGCTAGAAAACAGCGATAGTAAATTAGAACACTTGCAGACTTGAGCGATAGTGAATTGGGGGAAATTAATTTTATTATTATTATTTTTAATAAATTATTTATATTTATTTAATATATTATAATTTATGATTTTGTGTTTCAAACTTCATCATACCCGGGAGATCTACTAGACTCTTGGACAGATTTAAGTGTGTTATTGCTAAGAATTACAGGCCTACAATATAAAACGCCAAATTTCTATGCAAAATAATTGTACCGCTTTGAGACGCAAAAATCTGACACAATCATACCGCCAAAAATGCACAGACTGAATAAATGGGAGGAGAAGTGAATGAGCTGTGCTATAACTATACAACTTATGCTACTACTTATGTGTAGCATAAGTGGGTGCAGAATATTAGAGTGTAGGGTCATACACATAAGTAGTATAGAAATGCATTGCTAAAGAACATTAACCCAACTTTTTTTTTTTGCATTTTTGCACTTTTTAAGGAGGAGCACAACCCTGCACATATATGGACGAATACCAAATATTGGCAGTGGTGTCACAGGAAACACCTTTTTCTGAATTCCCTGGACACTTGGATCCATGGCAGTGTGGTGAACTTCCTCTGTACTTTAATAGAGTTTGGGCAATGAGGAAGATAGGCCCTGTGCTCCTCCTTCCTCTAAGCCCTGACCACTGGAAAAGATGTTGCAGAAAACTTCAGACATCGCTAGAACCTGAAAGGGAACCAGGAGTGCCTAAGGCCTGTTGAACACAGGAGTAAATAATGCAGAATTTGAAGTTTTTTACTGATCTGAAATGACATCTATTTTGTCCATGGGCTATTGCACACAGCTAAGTAAAGATCAGCCATACAGCTTGGAGGTTCCATGCACAGTGGACTTAAAAAACATTGATTCTACAGACGTTTGACGTTTTTTTTCACCTGCCTCTAGAAGCACTTTTTTTGTGTTCTATGTGTCTTTGCACATTATGACTACTACAGGCGTTTTCTGTCAGGGACATTCAGAGGCAGGAAAAAAAAAACCTTCTCTATCGCATTTTCAGGAGAAGTTTAGGAGCTGTAAAAACGTCAGTCTCTCCTAAACTCCTCTTATCTCTTCTGAACGTCAAGTTTCAACGTTTTTTTAGTAAAAAAAATGTGTGTTGTCACTGTACATCATTTCCTGGCTTTTGCAGAGGGGCGTGTAGTGCAAAAAACGCCTATAAATGCTCTTAAACTCTCATAGACTCGCCTAAACTTTGTACAATATGCTTTCAATTTGTGTCTTTTATGCCACGTTTTTAAGCTAAAAACTTTGAAGTACAGAGCAGTAAAACAAACATAGAAAAGGTTACATTTGAGTTCAGTAATTTACTTGTGTGTTTACTTGTTTAACCACTTCAAAACAGGGCAATTTACCCCCTTCCTGCCCTGGACAATTTTCAGCTTTTAGCCCTGTCAAACTTTGAATTGTGCAGTCATGAAACACTGTACCCAAACAAAATTTCTATAATTTTCTTCCCACAAATAGAGCTTTCTTTTGGTGGTATTTGATCACCACTGGGGTTTTATTTTTTGCTAAACAAACTAAAAAAGACTGAAATTGTTGAAAAAAAAAATTCTTAGATTTTGTTATAAAATTTAGTTTTCTCCTTCACTGACAGGCACTGATGAGACTGCACTGACGGGCAGTGATAGGCTTCACTGATATACAGCACTGATGGGCACCGATAGGTGGCACTGAGATGCAGCACTGATGGGCACTGATAGGTGGCACAGACGGGTGCTGACAGGCGGCACTGATGGACACTAATAGATGGCACTGATAGGCAGCACTGATGATGAGGTACTGATTGACATCTGACATGGGCACTGACAGGCGTTACTGAGGGGCAATGATTGGCACTTTGATGGGCACTGACTGCCACTTTGTTGGGCACTGACTGGCAGTTGATGAGCACTTATTGGCAGCTGTGGTGGCACCTATGATGGGGGCTGAGCTGATAATCAATACGCTGGTTATCAGCTCATAACCCCCCCCCCCCGACAGGAGAGCCGCTGATCGGCTCTCCTTGTCAGTGTGAACCAAGGAAAGCCGTTTAACAGCACTTCCTCGTTACAGGCTTTGATCAGCTGTGATTGGTCACAGCTGATCACATGGTAAAGAGCCTATGTCAGAGGCACTTTATCTAGATCAGAGTTGCAGTTTGTCAGAGTGACACACCTCAACACCGATCGCCGCGCACCTCCTGCGGGCAGGCGATCGTGGCTTATCCTGCTGGATGTCATATGACGCCCAGTCAGGATAACAGAACCACCGCCCGGCCGTCATTCTGCTATAGGCTGGACGAGAAGTGGTTGATACAAAAAACCCAGTCACTTCCAGTGCTAATAGGTCTTCCAAGGTGTGTCGTAACAGATGTCAGATGAAATGGTGGTGTGAAAGGTATATATGGTATCCAAATGCTGCCTTCCTCAGATGGGGTAATCCGAAAGGAACCACAAGAAAAACAGAAATGGAAGGCGCGCACACCTAGTGCATTAGCAAAGATAATTTAATAATAAAAATGTTTTATATAAAAGTGGGTATTCACAAAATGCAACTGGCAAAAGGCCATAAAAACAATGCATGGACATGCACAGAACACGGGGTACAGTTAACGCATTTCCGGGGCGCACTCCCTTCCTCAGAGCTGGCCTAGTTCTGAGGAAGGGGGTGTGCCCCCGAAACACGTTAGCTGTACCCCGTGTTCTGTGCATGTCCATGCATTGTTATTATGGCCGTTTGCCAGTTGCATTCTGTGAGTACCCACTTTTATATAAAACATTTTTAATATTACATTATCTTTGGTAATGAACTAGGTGTGCGCGCCTTCCATTTCGGGAAGTGGTTAATGTGTATGTGACTATTAGTGGGTATATTACAATACTGGTAATGAAAAATAATTTTACTTGTCTATACTTATCTATATGTTTCCACACCTTTGATCGCCTATACTCAACATCACTCACAGCTTTACACACAGTTTTTGGCCCCTTGCACACAGGCGTCACAGTAAATTATGACGCCCGTGTGCAAGGGGCCTAAAAGCTCAATTCCCCTTAGCACTGGCTACCGATGTTTCAGGAAAGAGACCCCTATTTCTGAGGAAACCCCTCTCAAAGTAGACTACTTGGTAATAACTATTCTTTAATTCTACTTTACAAGTGAGATTTGATAACTATGCATAGGCACATTCATCTTGTGCACATTTAAAACCCATCTCCAGGTGAAGGAAAAATCCTTCCTTGCAGTGGGAATGCGTTAACATTGCAAGGGTTACATGCTCATTTAGGTCTAGAGACTGCAAAAAGCAGTTTTACTTACCCAATCCTCTGCTTTCCTCTACTCTATGCTCCAGCATAGAGGGTTTTCCTATGTACATTGCAAGGTTAAGGGCTCTCCATTGGATGTCAGAGGACCTGCAACCGTTGGAGCTTACGGAAGAAAAGGCTGTTAGCACTGGTCTTAAAGCCTGGAGGAAGCCTGTGTTAAAGAAGGACTGGATAAGCAAACCTGTTTTTTGCAGCACCTAGACCACTCTTGCAGTGCAGGGACAGCTCCACTGCAAGGGAATATATTTGCATTACCTTGAGTTCAGTTATAGTAAATTGGATGAGCGTGACCGTGGAATCCCTGGGAAATACAGTTGAATCACACTTGGGAGAATCTCAGTAATAGATTCACTGGTTAAATTTCCCAATAAAACATTCATAATTAGACCCCTCAGGCCCATTCCTAACTAAGAATTCCCTGTCTACATTGTGACAATGCAGTGATTTCACTGCAAAATAAACAGCATTGTCACCCTGTTACTGTTTTTTTTTGCTAGCACATTACTTCAATAATAATTCACAATATAAAGTAAATTAACTGGGAGTATGTTGTATTAGTGAAATACTTTCATTATAGTTCTGTGCAAGGTGGTGGGGGCACTGTCCAGCGCAGAGAGTGCCAGAATCTCTGATAGATGACCAGTGTCCACCCAAAAGTGAAATATCCATCTTAGAATAGTCATTATGGTAGACTATTAGTGTTGCTGGACCTAGGCCATGCATCCTTTTTAAAAATGGTCCGAGCTTAAATTCAACATTCCAATTACCATTCATGGTATCCCATCATTCATGTTTATGTAGCTGTGGATTAGTACAGTAAGAAAAGACCTTCTAGGTACACATTTGACTATGCAAACCATGCAAGTGCATAAATTATCTTATTCTTCTTAAACATGCAAATTTGTAGACCTACTCATATGCATTTTGTCAAAAAAGACAACAATCAGTCATTATGTTAGCAATTTATCTCTGCAAGTTCGCGCTGACCTTAAATAAATCAAAAGTAAAGGAATAATTATTTAAGATGATGGGGGTTAATTGGATTTGCTCAGAGGTAATAGGATTCTGCCTGGTTCCTAAAACCCAGTATTTCTTCCGTTTGTCTTTCTAAGCAGTAAGATAGCCACAAATATTTACAGCATAATAATCCTTGCCTAGTAATATTAAGCAATACTTTCTGATAATAGAATCATTATATACCTTTATGAAAATCAAAAGTATTATTAAAGGAAATATAACAAATTATATGTATTTTCTGTTTAATTGTGTTCAGGACTAAAACACTTTTTGTTCGTTTTTTCATTTTTATTTCAAGGATATTGTAGATGAGGTCTATCCTTCTTTATTGATCTTTGCAAGGCTTTTGTCACCCTCTTTTCTGAAAAATCTTTATACAGTTGTGCTCATAACTTTACATACCCTGATTACCCATGATTTCTTGGACATTTTTCAGAGAATATGAATGAAAACACAAAAACTTTTCTTTCACTCATGGTTAGTGTTTGGTTGAAGCCATGTATTATAAATCAAATGTTTACTCTTTTTTAAATCGTAATCACAACAGAAACTACTCAAATGATCCTGATCAAAAGTTTACATACCCCAGTTCTTAATACCGTGTATTGCCCCCTTTAACATCAATGACAGTTTGAAGTCTTTTGTGGAATTGGTGGATGAGTTTCTTTATCTTCTCAGATGGTAAAGCTGCCCATTCCTCTTGGTAAAAAGCCTCCAGTTCCTGTAAATTCTTGGGCTGTCTTGCATGAACTGCACGTTTGAGATCTCCCCAGAACCTTTACTTTATTCTGCTGTAGCCAATGACAGATTAACTTGGCCTTGTGTTTTGGACAATTGTCATGTTGGAATGTCAAAGTACGTCCCATGCGCAGCTTCCTGGCTGATGAATGCAAATTTTCCTCCAGTATTTTATGATAACATACTGCCATCAATTTTGACCAAATTTCCTGTGCCTTTGTGGCTCACACATCCCCAAAACATCAGCGATCCACCCCCGTGTTTCACAGTAGGAACGGTGTACCTTTCATCATAGGCCTTGTTGACTCCTCTCCAAATGAAGCGTTTATGGTTGTGGCCAAAAAGCAAAATTTTGCTCTCATCACTCCAAATGACTTTGTGCCAGAAGGTTTGAGGCTTGTCTCTGTGCTGTTTGGCGTACTGTAAGCAGGATACTTTGTGGCATTTGCGTAGTAATGGCTTTCTTCTGGCGACTCGACCATGCAGCCCATCTTTGTTTAAGTGCTTCCTTATTCTGCATCTTGAAACAGCCACACTACAGTGGAACCTCGGATTACGAGCATAATCCGTTCCAGGAGTATGCTCGTAATCCAAAGTACTCACATATCAAAGCGAGTTTTCCCATTGAAGTCAATAAAAACAAGAATAATTTGTTCCGCACTGACTTCAATGGGATGCTATACCGCATGCGACCAGAGGCGGGGGGCGCCGGAGAGGCTCGGAAATGGCGGAAAAGGCATGAGGGACACTTCGGCGGACCTCGGCAAACCTCGGAAAGACTCTGATCACGAGCCTTTCCGAGGTTTGCCGAGGTCAGCCGAACTGTTCTCGGGCCTTTTCGGCCATTTCCGAACGCCGACGATCGGCGACTTTCGGCTCTGGTGCCCCCCACCTCAGGCCAAAAGCACTACTGCACACTGCTTTTGGTCTGAATCCTGCTCGTTTTGCGAGACAACACTCGCAAAACGAGTTAGGAATTTTAGAAACACAGTGCTCGGTTTGCGAAACGCTCGATAACCGCGTTACTCACAAACCGGGGTTCCACTGTACATATTTTCAGAGAGTCCTGTATTTCACCTGAAGTTATTTGTGGGTTTTTCTTTGCATCCCGAACAATTTTCCTGGCAGTTGTGGCTGAAATTTCAGTTGGTCTACCTGACCGTGGTTTGGTTTAAACAGAACCCCTCATTTTCCACTTCTTGATTAGAGTTTGAACACTGCTGATTGGCATTCTCAATTCCTTGGATATCTTTTTATATCCCTTTCCTGTTTTATACAGTTCAACTACTTTTTTCCACAGATCCTTTGACAATTTTTTTGCTTTCCCCATGACTCAGAATTCAGAAACGTCAGTGCAGCACTGGATGAAAGATGCAAGGGTCTGTCAGGAGTCCAGAAACTCATTGACCTTTTATACACACACACTAATTACAAGCAAACAGATCACAGGTAAGGATGGTTACCTTTAATAGCCATGCAAACCCCTTTGTGTCAACTTGTGTGCATGTTATCAGGCCAAAATCACCAGGCTATGTAAACGTTTGATCGGGGTCATTTGGGTAGTTTCTGTCGTGATTATGATTTAAAAAGAGTAAACACAGTTGATTCATAATAAATGGCTTTAGCCAAACACTAACCATGAGTGAAAAAAATTCTGCCAGGGTATGTAATCTTATGAGCACAACTGAATTTACAGTTCAACAGCTCAAGGTCCAATTTCTACAAAAATTAGTCTACTTAATGAGTCGATCCAAAAAGACTTTATGTTTGAATTGGAGATAGAGAGTCTGAAGGTAAACAGGTTCTTTAAAACACCCCTAATGTTTTTTGACACTGGGGGGGGGGCACTCTATACATTTTTTTTAGTAAAACAAAGTAAAGACAAAAAAGAAATTAAAACACACCCAGTCAATAACTAGTAATAAATAAAATGCTAGCAGAAAGTGTTATCAGTTACCTTTAGAGTATCCATGTGACAGTCACCAACTCTCTGCCCAGGGAGCTCCTAAAACAGAGCAATTGGCGATGTTTGATTGCTCGCTTCTCAGCCATAGAGCCAGCGGCGGATCGATGTTGCATCCATCTAGGTAAGTATGATTCTAAAATATCCCATACTTCTCTTTTAGGCTGATAACACACAGACAATTAGAATTTTTTGTGTCTATTATTAACACATCCATTAACCATTTGCCGACCACTGCACGCCGATATACGTTGGCACAATTGCAACGGTGGGAAAATGGGCTTACGTCCCCTTTAATTGGCGGGGCTAGCGGGCGTGACCGTGCCCGCGGGACCTGCGGACTCGATGTCGACCGGTGTCCCACGATCGTGTCACAGAGCCGCAGAATGGGGAGATGCCTATGTAAACAAGGCATTTCCCTGTTCTACCTAGTGACATGACAGGGATCTACTACTCCCTGTCATCAGGAGCAGTGATCGCTGTCATGTCAGTGGTAGTCCATTGCCCCCACAGTTAGAATCACTCCCTAGGGCACACTTAACCCCTTTTATCACCCTCTAGTGTTTAACCCCTTTCCTGCCCGTGTCATTTACACAGTAATCAGTCCATCTTTATAGCACTGATCGCTGTATACATGATAATGGCCTCAAAATAGTGTCAAAAGTGTTCGATGTATCCACCATAATGTTGCAGTCACGATAAAAATCGCAAATTGCCGCCATTACTAATAAAAAAAAAATAAAATAAAAAAAAATAAAAATAAAAATGCCATAAAACTATCCCCTATTTTGTAGACGCTATAACTTTTGCGCAAACCAGCAATCAATATACGCTTATTGCGATTTTTTTATCAAAAATATGTAGAAGAATCCATATCGGCCTAAACTGAGGAAAAAATTTGTTTTTTTATATATTTTAGGGGGATATTCATTATAGCAAAAAGTAAAAAATATTGCTTTTTTTGTTTATAGCGCAAAAACTAAAAACCGCAGAGGTATCAAATACCACCAAAAGAAAGCTCTATTTGTGGGAAAAAAGGACGTCACTTTTGTTTGGGTGCAACATCACACGGCCGCGCAATTGTCAGTTAAAGAAAAACAGTGCCAAATCGCAAAAAGTTCTCTGGTCAGGAAGGGGGTAAAATCTTCCGGGGTTGAAGCCGTTAAACATTCACAGTGCTGGAAGAAAAAGTAAGTGAACCCTAATTACTTGGATTGAGTCCAATTAAGGAAATACGTTTAGTGGTGTGGTCAAGAGCTACTTTAATAAAAGACACTCAAGCTGCGGAGTAAAAGCCCAGCCACCCTCACCTACTTGTGACAGATGGCTGATCAAACTTACACCTCGCTGTCACTGATGCCTTACAATGACACTCTTAGTCTCACCTTGCACAAAGATTTTCCAGCTTGCAGGACCACAATCTAAGTGCCAGCAGACTGAGAGCGTTTGCCACTGGGTTTAGATTTTGTCACACAGCCACCGGATAGGGTTCGACCTAACAACCATGCACAATATTAGCGATAACACTTTTATTGGTTGAACTAGATGGACTTATGTCTTTTTTCACCCTGACTAACTATTGTACAGGACACCGGGAATGTGCCCTGGATGGCAGGTACATTCCCCAATTATTTGAGTCGTGGTCCCTTTAAGGGGGACAGTTGCTGAGCCTTCAAACGAGAGAGAGAGAGAGAGAGAGATGACCCCCCCTGGCTGACCTGGCTGGCACCCTTCCTCTGGAGAAGCCTAACCCCTGTATAAGACCAAACAAAAATAGCGGTGAGCCTGCTTAAATTACCAATACCATGATTTTGGACTGTTAATTACTATGGCTGAAGTAAGCTGTCATTTTGATTAGTTGTGATTGAAATAAATTAACTGTTTGCTTTCAATAAACTGGCTGGCGGTTATTACAGAGCTACCCCAGGTTACATTTGGTGGAGAGTGTGGAGCAGAGTATAGCCGAAAAAGCCATTTGAAAGCGTTTAAAAGGCCAGTACCACATTTGCATGTCCTGTCCTCAATAAACTTGTTATTAGAGAGCTTATTACAGAGCTACCCCAGGTTACACTATGTAACTAATGTCTTAAAACAAATGTCACCTCAGATAGGTATATCCAGAGATTTACACTACAGAAGTACTCTTCAAAGAGACAGGGATTGTTTAAGTTCTGTGTTAGTGCATTACAGACAATATTAACACTTTTTGGAATACTGTTTAATAATAGAAAAGATAAAACAATGCACACTGAAATATGTACATAAAAAAAAAATATTACAAAAACGAAAAAAGGGACAATAATGCAACAGCAAAACAAAAAAGTTTTAAGAACGACCATACTTAACAGAGTCCTGATTGTGTGTGTCCAATCAATGAGCATAAGATGGGTCAGAGGCTCTCATAGATCTTAGCTGATGTTCCTTTTTTGATGTTAAAGTAAAAGTTCACCCAAAACCGATAGGATGTTGCAGCCTTTATGATCATTTAGCTGTCACGCACTTTTAGTTTTAGCGGCGCTCTACCACTGTTTAAGCGGCGATTTGCCGCCACTAGTGGGGTGATTTTAACCCCCCAGAAGGGGTTAAAAAGGGGTTAAAAGTGCCAGAAAAGTGCCGCTGCTGAAGCGCTTTGCAGGTGCTTCGGCAGCGCTGTCCATTGATTTCAATGGGCAGGGCAGTGCGGGAGTGATATATACACCACTCCCGCAGGCCCCAAAGATGCTGCTTGCAGGACTTTTTTTCCTGTCCTGCAAGTGCACCGCCCCAGTGTGAAAGCACATGGGCTTTCACACTGGGGCCACAGGGGAGGCAGTTTTCAGGCACTTTATTTTTTTTTAAAGCGCCTGAAAACCGCCCCAGTGTGAAAGGGGTCTTAGACACAGTTTTTTAAATGTATTAATATTTCAAGTGTACTCCATGTCATGATCTGGTAACCCATATTTTATTGTACAGAACTGTCATCCAGGAGGTAGAAGACAGCTATCCCACCTTCTGTGTATGATAACCGGTCATGTGTGATCTTGATTCGTTCAGTATTTTCTTCCACATTTAAATATGTAATCAATAGTAATGTAGCTTGATCATGTCTGATTTTATAAATTTTGTGTAGATTTTGAAAGTGTGAATGGGAGAAGGGGGTCTTTTGCAGATCAAGTCATGACTAAAGGCTTTTACGATATCAACTAGTCCTGGGTAAGACATTTTATTGCACGCCATGTACTCCTAATGGGTATAATTACCCCAAGGTTCCAAGCATGGCAAAATTAAAATGTTTTACAGCTTTACGGTGGCTAATCCTAATTCTCTCAGTGGGAAGAGCTAATAACCTTGGCAGATGTTTATTGTTAGCAGACATGGAGATGATAAGCAAACTCTGATATACTGCAGTGTTCTGTTTTTCCCCACATGCTCAGTTAAAATAGCCCAGGTTTGTGATATGTCTACTATGAAGCTCAATAGAAATAGTTTAAGTCACAACTATAGCTCTGCATTAGGCAAAGATCATACCCCCTGTCGATTAGACAGCTCTTGCTCGGATGCTCTGATGCAGTGGGGGGTGTCAGACCTCTGCAAAGAAACAACTGGTTCTACACAAAGCAGGGATCTTTTCTATTTAGGTTGTGGCTGCTTTCTAAGGAAGACAAACTGTAATATATCTCACATCTTTATTTTGATGATTTATTTTGAATGTATTCAGCTGATTTAAAATGAAGGTTTAATTGAGTAAAAGATTTAATTGAGATACATTACAACTATCAGTATGCACACTATATATATGACTAGCTATTACGCACCTAATTGTAAAACGAACAATCAAGATATATTGGTGATGGGCAGTAAGTATAATAATAATTTTCTAAAAAAAAAAAACTAAAAAAAAACAACCAGCTGAGTTGACAAGTACTATTGTTATGTTGCATGTTAATGCATATAGAGAAGATCATCTATACCTCTGAGGCTCCTTTCACACTAATCATAATGCTTACCACTTTTCAGAGGACAGGGAAAGGAGGTCTGCAGGCATTTTGAAGGCAATACTTTCCACTACTAATACCTGTTTTTTTTTTTCCATTTCCTTTTTTGACTTTATGTATTGCCAATTGTGGTGCAACAGCAGGGGAAGCAATTGGCTCGTGGTTGGAGAGCAGAGCCTTTCACTTACATAGGAGAGTTTAACAGGGGGAGCTGCCTGTTAAACTCTGCAAGTAGCATTAAAACTACCGCACTAATGTGCACTCATTTGAGTGTCATCATGTCTGCTTGTAGGTGGGCATGGTTGGAGGGGCAGTAAAAACATAGATCAGATGTAGTTTTTTATCACCCCCTTGCCACCCACGTGAAAGAAACCTAAGTATGTGTGTTTTTGTTTTGTTTTTTTGTTCTGTAAGAAAAATAAAAAATAAAAACAAAATGCTAACAAACTGCAAAACAATTATGACTGTGACATTTATTAAACCAATTGAAAAAAATGATCCTGGATGCTTGCATTCCAATTTTCATGACATAATTATAACAAATCTGAGAGAATCATACTATAAGGAAGGCAGACTGTTAAAAAGATAAAAGAAACCAAGAAGGTTATGTCATTTATTTTTGACATTTAATTTACTGCACTTCAGTGTATGCATTCTAAGTGGTTTCTCAAGAGTATACCTTCTTTTCTTTTTATTCTTCAATTGGTCTTTTGTTTGGAAGCAGAATAAAATAATTACATTGATTTTAGCAGTTGCTGATTTCTTTCCATTTAAAGTTCAATTCTTGACCCTGGAGAAGGAAGGTTTGCTAAATAATGATCAATAGCCTGGATAAGACTGTCTGAATCTGTTTGTACAGCAATCAAAAACAACAGATACCTAGGGTAAACATGCATTTCCTACACACACACACACACATACACACTTAAATATAGAGTATATAGGCCAGCAATTTGCTATTTTGTGCTATTCCCAAATATCAAAATATAAAAACAATTGGCTCAATTAAAGGTTAGCTCTACACTAAATAAAACATTATATTTAGGTGGGATATGAAGGGATAGTTGAACTGTGCATTGCATACTTACCTCTGCAGCTACTTTGTTCTAAATTGTTATTGTATAAGTTCTGCAACACTGACCTCCACTGGTTTATAACTCAGCTCAAGCACAGAAGCAGTTGGATAAATGTTCTACTGCAGTAAGAATTAACATATATACTGTATTAGAATAGGATAACAGAGATAGCTAATTTACGAAAATCACCTGCCAGGTGCTCTTTGTGTTATTTTGACACATTAAAACACACACATACAATGTGACTACAACTGAACTGTATTTTGTAGGAGTGAATTTCACAGCAATAAACTATATGCTGCGTAAAGTGAAAAAATTTGCATTTTTCACATTGGCGCACTGCATTACCATTCATTCCCATGGCAAGGCACCCTAACGTGCTTGCCAATGCACCTGCATTGAAGCACCCCAACGCACTACTGTTCATTGCACCATGCTTTGTTACAAAAATAGTATATGCACCTTTTTTGGTAATAATAATTAAAATATTTAAATAATTGGGCTGCATTTTTGCAATGCATGTTAACATAGGAAATATTGTAACACACTGCAACAGATGTTTAACAGACACTGGAAGTTCTGTAAGGCACTTAGCAAACAAGAACAGAATCACTTACAGGATGCAAGAGAAGTGGTGACATTCAGTGTGCACACAGACATAATCATGTGAATTCCTAAGGAGCATATACAACACTCTTAGCCCTCATGCACACAGGCTGTTAAAAAACGTTATGAAAACGCCAGTATCTCTGCAGTGATTTGTTTTTACTTTTTTCAGCTTTTTTCAGCGTTTTTGCAATAGCGTTTTTTAGCGTTTTTCCGCGTTAGCGTTTTTGAGCGTTTTTTTTTCAAATTTTTTTTTTTTTCAATGGATCAAAAACGCTAAAAAACGTAGGTGAATGACGTTTTTGAGCGTTTTTCAGCGTTAGAGCGTTTTTACAGCTGAAAAACGTCTCTCAGAACCCACTGGTCCTGGGTTTTTTTTACAGCTTAAAAACGCCTGTGCCACTTGCAGCTCAAAAACGCCTAGGTGGGCATGAAGCCATAGACTAACATAGACAGGCCTTTTTAAGCTGCAAAAAAAGCTCAAAAAAGCAGCTGTAAAAACGTCCGTGTGCATGAGGACTTAAAGGGGTTGTAAAGCTTTGTGTTTTTTCACCTTAACGCATCCTATGCATTAAGGTGAAAAAAACACCTTGCACTCTCCGGCCACCCCGAGTCCCCGTTTTACTTACCTGAGCCCTGAATCTCCGTGGGCGCGATCCTGCGTTGCTTTCCCCAAGCTCCTGTGGGCTCTTCTTTGGCCACCGACTGTATCACATGGTATATTTTCTATATTTTTGGATGCACAGAATGCACTTTTTGGTTAAAGCGGAGTTCCACCCAAAAGTGGTACTTCCGCTTCAAGCACTTCTCGCCCCCTGACATGCCACATTTGGCATGTATTTTTTTTTTTGGGCGGGGGGAGTGTGTACCCTCTTTTTATTGGGACTTCTTGTCCCACTTCTCCTTCCTGTTCTCGGCCGCCTAGGCGACTCCTCCTCTCGCCCTAGGCGGCCCCTCCCTGCCAGCGATCTTCTGGGACACAACAGAGGTCCCAGTCCCAGAAGATTGGCTGGCCAATAGCAGAGCACAGCGCAACTCGCACATGCGCAGTGTGCGCCCGGCCGTGAAGCCATACGCTGTCACGGCCGGGTGCCTACAGTATCAATGGAGGCGCCGAGCAGAGGAGGGGGAGAGGAGCGAGGCTCTGGGTGGCCGCATCGCTGGACCATGGGACAGGTAAGTGTCGGTTTATTAAAAGTCAGCAGCTATGCTTTTTGTAGCTGCTGACTTTCAATAAACTAAAAAACGGGTGGAACTCCGCTTTAAGTTCTATTGGCAGATAGCATGTCTAATTTTATTTGTTTTCTTTTTTTAATGCACAATAAAAAAATGTGGAGAATAATACTTGGCTGTGTGTTTTACTTCAAATGACAATTTGGGAGTAGGCCGTTATATTTTAAAAAATACAATGTAAAATTAACAAGGGACACCAACATAGTTGTATCTTTGATTTTAAAAACTATGGGATAATGGTGTTATGGTAACTTGCACCAACAAAAAAAATAAAAATAACAAACATAATAATATTATTCTTGATAACACTAGAAAAAAAAAAAAAGCCTTTGAAAATTTGTTTGCAATAACTCCATCAGTATCACCAGAAAAGCAGCTTCATTATTATCCCATTAAAGAAGAAGAGAATTGTGCGCTGCATTTCGAGATTTCATAATTTGCCGCATCACAAATGTTAACTCTCCATTGCAAAAGCTAGTTTACAAGACCAACCGCTTCTGGCTCGTCCTTACTTCCGAGCATGCGTGTTTGTACTTTGGACTATTGTCCGATGGACTTGTGTACACACGCTCGGAAAATCCGACAACAGACATTTGTCCGCAGAAAATTTTAAAGCCAGTCATCCAACATTTGCCTGTGGAAAATCCGACAACAATTGTCCGATGGAGCGTACAAACGGTCGGATTTTCCACCAACAGCCTGTCATCACACAAAAAAT
This sequence comes from Lithobates clamitans, assembly GCA_037952925.1. Taxonomy (NCBI): domain Eukaryota; kingdom Metazoa; phylum Chordata; class Amphibia; order Anura; family Ranidae; genus Lithobates; species Lithobates clamitans. The sequence continues at coordinate 10,541,734 of JBBGZY010000135.1, forward strand.
CTCACAAAAATACGATTGTGTGTATGAGGCTTTAAGGCAAGTTTTGCGAGAGCCTTTTTCCATAAGGCGAATCCAGGCGGCAAGGGTCTATTGATTCTTACTGCTGGGATTGATAGCTGTGTGCATTTAGCAGGGGCTGCTAAGCCCCTACACTGCAATGACAGGCTGCCAGTGTCCACAGTCATTTTTGCCTGTTAGCACAGCCAGCGATTCCCTCTGGATGACTGAAAGGTCTACCCTCTCCTTTCATACACTGTATATTGTGTTTTATTCATCAAAGTTGTAATGCAGCTTCTATGAAAAAAGCAGTTTGACGGAAAGGGGATGCATAGTCAAGTACTTAGTGGTTGTCACAGTCCTTTAGTTCAATCAACCCCCACTACACCAGACGCTTACAGCGACGAGGGGAGGGATGGAGGCAGGGCATTAGAGGAGGAAGATTTTGGCGGGAGGAGAACACAGCAGTACAAGAGATGCATCTCACTGAATATAAGTAATGTCTCTTCTGCTGATTTTTTTTTTATTTTTGGTAAACGTAGGCTTTAAGAACTACCTGAATCTTTCACACATGTCAGTAAAGCTACCAAAACTAGCAGCAGATGTTTTTGAATCTAGCCATTGTAAAAGGACAAACAGCTAGAAAGTGTCCTTAGGACTTTTTGCTGCATTTTTAGCAAGAAAAACGCAATAAAAATATTTCCCTTTTAATCATATGGGATTCTTCACACCACTGCTCTGTGGGTGCGGTGCATTTTGAAAAGTACTGAATGCTGCATTTTTGGTGCATTTTTCAAAACCACACCAAAAATGCAGCTCCCCATTAAAATAAAAAATGCACAGTTTTTGAGTCCCAATGCCCCTAGAAAACTCACTGGAAATGCACCAAAAACGCATATTTGCTTTTAATGCATTTTTTAATTGAAGAAGTGTGAAAGCACCCCAATACTAAGAAATTAATCCAGCATACAGAAAAAGAAAAATGATAGTGTGCAGCATAATACTGTGCATAGATAAAAAAATAAAAACAGGCATTGAGATCTGTACCCAACATACAGGACAAGAGAAGTGGTGCACTGCAATGTTTATACATACATCATTGGAACAGAACTCAAAAAACTTTGCTCCTTAAGGCTGGGTTCACACTATTGCGAGTTGGATGCGGCTTTTCCAATTCGCATAGCGGGAGATTGTGACCGGCTTTCTATGGAGATGGTTCATTCATCTCCGGTGCGAATTGCACAGGAGTCCTGTGCATCTTTTGGTCCCTTTCAGGTCCAAATTCAGCCAAAAATTCAGGCTGAAATAGGTTCTGAATCGGTGAATGGAGACGCACCGATCCCCCTGCTGTGAGGCGCTCCGTGCTCTAGTGTGAACCCAGCCTTAGTCACTCTGTGCTCTTCGATAGTTCTTATCCTACTTATGTCATCTCATGTTCAGTGTCACTTACAATTCTACTTCCTCCCCTCTTCTTTTCACCATTGGGGTCCCCCAAGGTTCTGTTCTTGGACCTCTCCTATTCTCAAACTACACTACCTCCTTGGGTCAGCTGATAGCATCCCATGGCTTTCAATATCATTTCTACACTGTTGACACTTAAATCTATCTCTCTACCCCTCAGCTCACATCATCAATCTCCTCATGCATCGCTAATTTACTGACCGACAAAGTCTGGATGTCACACCATTTCCTCATACTCAATCTATCAAAAACCAAGCACATAATATTTCCTCCCCCACGTGCCCTTTCCCCTGACTTCTCTGTCAAGATCGACAGCTCAACTATCAACCCATTTCCACATGCCAACGTGCTAGGTGTAATCCTGGACTCTGAACTCTCCTTTCGGCCCCACATCCAATCACTTTCCAATGCTTGCCTCCTCAACATCTCCAAGATATGCCCCTTCCTATCCAATGACAACACAAAGCTCCTAATTCACTCCCTGGTTATCTCTCGACTACTGCAACTCCCACCTCATTGGCCTACCTTTACTTAGGCTATTCCCCCTTCTGTCCATCATGAATGCCGCTGCCATACTCATGCACCTTACTAACCACACAGTGTCTGCTACCCCTCTCTGCCAATCACCCAACAAATTAAATTCAAAATACTAAAAATAACTTACAAAACCATCCACAACTTGGCTCTCAGCTACATCACTAGCCTAGTCTCAAAATATCAACCAAACCAAATTGTATTGTAAATGTACTGTCTGCCCTCACGTTGTAAAGCGCTGCACAAACTGTTGGCGCTATAAAAATCCTGTATAATAATAATAATAAAAAGAACTGAGAATTAACCAGAATACAGGTCAAAAGAAGTGCCAATGTGCAGCATCCATACATACAGAATTAGAACAGGCACAAAGATTTACCATGACCATGTATAAACCAGCAAGGGTGGATGTGATCCTGTCTCATTGGACAAGGAATCTAGGTCTGAAACGAAGAAATATAAGAGAACCAGATAAGGGGGTCGCCCAAATCCTTGAAATAAGAGCAGTGGTCTGTGTAGACCTTTGTGCCACAAGGATGATAACCTAAACATGTGGTTGTGTCGGGAGAGCCAGAGCCACGTATAAGCCTCTCAATGCTGGCTGCAGGGGTATGTTGGTGTGCTGTTCTCAGGGTGAGTATAAGTCATTTAGAATAGATTGGGAGGTGAGACATGCCCATGTGTAAAGAAGGTCACATTGGAGTTTGGGAGAAGGTAGGTTACAGTCAGGCGTAAGATTGTGGTAGATGCACAGTTAACGGTTTTGGTGAAGCGGGGGGGAGAAAAAGGGAGAAAAAAAAGAAAAGGGGGGGGCAAGGAGAGGGGTGCCATGTCTTACTCCCCTCACATAGGTTGTAATGATTAAGTGTGACCCCATCAGGGGTTGGCGAATTATATACAGCATATAACAAAAGGGGTAGTACTATATAATGTCAAAATTTCAATTTTGTCACCCTTTTAGAAACAGCAGCAAAATACACACTTGCTGCATTTTCACATATGAACTCACGGCTGTCTTATTTTAATATATGGGTCATCTTGGAAACTGTGCAGGGAAGAGGCAGTGGGACCATGTAGAACCGACATAGCCACCCTCTAACTGGAAGTCAGATTACAGTGGCAAAAACAAAAAAGTGGAGATCTGGAGGCTGAGAGCAATGGAAGGTACTTGTCTAAGTTAAGAAAACTTTTGTTTTAAACCAGAGTTTACTGTCAGTTTAAGTGTAGATAGCGTAAGGAAGTTATGTGTTGCTATGTGTGCCCTGCTGGGGCGATTTTCTTTCACTTTTTGCCCTGGGGATGCAACAGTAAATGTAAAGAAATCTCTCCAAAGTGAAAAGAATTTCCGTTTTTTATAGTTGTCATAGGAAGGTGTCCTCCCTGGAAGATTTCCCCTCACTTCTTGCACTGACAACTCACATTTTTCAGATGTATCTTGTCTTCCTGTCTCTATGACAGTGGCCGCATGACAAACAGAAAATTAAATCTCCCCAGCAGGGTCTCACAAAGCAAAAATAAATAAATAAAAGGTGTCATTTTCTGCTCTAGCCAAAACAATAAGAAATTTTTGGTCTCTTACAATTACTCGAGAAAGGTAAGAAAAACAACCCCATTGTCAGATATATACTCGTATATTGCAAATATTGTAATCGCTAACGAGCAGGGCCCTCTGATTCCTCCTGTATTGAATTGTTTTATAAGTGTACTGTCTGCCCTCATGTTGTAAAGTGATGGCACTAACCGTTGGCACTATATAGATCCTGTATAATAATAATTGCAGACCATGCCCTGTTGCCGAGGGGTTGAATTCAACAGTCACACAATCAGAACCAGAGAGAAGCAGTGAGCAGTAAATAGAAGCATACTGCTATCCAACTAACACTGACAGAAAGGAGAGAGCAGAATGATGATTTCATCAGTGTGCTTATGCATCATTGTCCAATAACAGGCTGGGGCATGTTTTAAATCAGGCTTTAAAGCTAGCACAGTGTAGTCTGTATACTGTAAATGTCTAAGGCAGCCTCTCTCAACCTTTTCAACATAGAAGAACCCTTGAGCTAACTTTCCTGTCTCTGCTAATAATTCAATATTTACAGCTCAATGTACATTAGTGGGAAGGTCAGTGGAAAAATGCTCCTTACATTTGTGGTCAGTGGGAGGAATTCCTCCCTAAGAGCCCTTTCACACTGGGGCGGTTTGCAAGCGCTATTGCGCTAATAATAGCGCCTGCAAACCGACCCGAAAGTGCCGCTGCTGTGTATCCAGTGTGAAAGCCGTCCGGTAAAAAAAGTCCTGCCAGCAGCATCTTCGGAGCGGTGAAGAAGCGGTGTGTATACCGCTCCTTTACCGCTCCTGCCCATTGAAATCAATCTGCAGAGGCGCTTTGCGGTGGTATTTAACCCTTTTTCGGCCACTAGCGGGGGGTAAAACCGCCCCGCTAGCGGCCGCATACCGACGGTAAAACGCCGCTAATAATAGCGGCTTTTACCGCCGACGCCGCCCCCTGCCCCAGTGTGAAAGGGCTCTTAGGCTCGGTTCACACTGATGCGACAAAGGATCCGACTTGTGAGACCAAAGTCGGATGACATGGGAATTCAATGTTTCCCTATGAGAGTCATCTTAACTGATACTACACAAGTCTGTCCAACTTTAGAAAAGGTTCCTGCACTACTTTGGTCCAACTATGATATGACTTCAATGCCACAGTGTGTAAAAAGTTACATCAAAGTTGAATTCCAAAGTTGCACTTAAAGTCGCATGACTTTAGAATTGGGCTAATGCGAACCAAGCCTTCCAGATAAGTAAAAAGATCATTGCTGTCAGTGGTGACTCATCTAAGAGGCAGAAGTTGCTCATATATACGCAATATATATATATATATATATATATATATATATATATATATATATATATATACCGTATTTATGGGCGTATAACACGCACCCCAATTTAGGAGGGAATTTTAAGGAAAAAAAACTTTTAGGAGGGAAGTTGAAGGAAAAAAAAACTTACATTTAAATGCCCATCATTGCAGCCTTCTCAGTGCAGCCTTGCCCCAGTGCAGCCATGTCAGTGCAGCCTTCCCCAGTGCAGCCATGTCAGTGCAGCCATGTCAGTGCAGCCTTCCCCAGTGCAGCCTTGTCAGTGCAGCCTTGTCAGTGCAGCCTTCCCCAGTGCAGCCTTGTCAGTGCAGCCTTCCCCAGTGCAGCCTTCCCCAGTGCAGCCTTCCCCAGTGCAGCCTTGTCAGTGCAGCCTTGTCAGTGCAGCCTTCCCCAGTGCAGCCATGTCAGTGCAGCCATGTCAGTGCAGCCTTCCCCAGTGCAGCCTTGTCAGTGCAGCCTTGTCAGTGCAGCCTTCCCCAGTGCAGCCTTGTCAGTGCAGCCTTCCCCAGTGCAGCCTTGTCAGTGCAGCCTTCCCCAGTGCAGCCTTGTCAGTGCAGCCTTGCATCCTGTGATCCCGGACCCCTGCCATCCTGTCCTTCAAAATCGCAGACCGCGATTTGAAAATGGCGCCGCCGGCACCGAAAGACACAGAGCCGGTCCTCGGCTCTTCTCAGGCAGCTTTAGCGGCGTTTTACCGCCGACGCCGCCCCCTGCCCCAGTGTGAAAGGGCTCTTAGGCTCGGTTCACACTGATGCGACAAAGGATCCGACTTGTGAGACCAAAGTCGGATGACATGGGAATTCAATGTTTCCCTATGAGAGTCATCTTAACTGATACTACACAAGTCTGTCCAACTTTAGAAAAGGTTCCTGCACTACTTTGGTCCAACTATGATATGACTTCAATGCCACAGTGTGTAAAAAGTTACATCAAAGTTGAATTCCAAAGTTGCACTTAAAGTCGCATGACTTTAGAATTGGGCTAATGCGAACCAAGCCTTCCAGATAAGTAAAAAGATCATTGCTGTCAGTGGTGACTCATCTAAGAGGCAGAAGTTGCTCATTGTTCAAGAAACCCCTAGCAGCCTCTGGGAAAACACTAGGGTTCAACAGAACCCTAGTGGAGAAAGGCTGATCTAAAGAACTGAAGGACCCGGCTTTGCTCTCTGATAGGGGAGCATTTGATCACAACAGGGACATGTGGTGAGGTCAGTGGCTGGTGAGGCACTGCCTCGTATCAGAGCCAGATACACACAGGTTACATACAATCGTTAGAGCGAGAGCAATAATTCTAGCACTAGACCTCCTCTGTAACTCTAAACATGTAACCAGTAAAAAAAAGTAAAGCGTCACCTATGGAGATTTATAAGTACTGAAGTTTGGCGCCATTCCACATGTGTGCGCAATTTTAAAGTGTGACATGTTAGGTATCTATTTACTCGGACATCATCTTTCACATTATACTAAAAAAATCGGGCTAACGTTAATGGGTTTTTTTTATTCATGGAACCGTGTGATACCGTGTGACATAAAAAGTTGCAACAACCACCATTTTATTCCCTAGGGTGTCTGCTAAAAGTCTATGTGTGTGTATATATATATATATACGCAATATATATATATATATATATATATATATATATATATATATACACCGTATTTATGGGCGTATAACACGCACCGGCGTATAACACGCACCCCAATTTAGGAGGGAATTTTAAGGAAAAAAAAAACTTTTAGGAGGGAAGTTGAAGGAAAAAAAAACTTATATTTAAATGCCCATCATTGCAGCCTTCTCAGTGCAGCCTTGCCCCAGTGCAGCCATGTCAGTGCAGCCTTCCCCAGTGCAGCCATGTCAGTGCAGCCATGTCAGTGCAGCCTTCCCCAGTGCAGCCTTGTCAGTGCAGCCTTGTCAGTGCAGCCTTCCCCAGTGCAGCCTTGTCAGTGCAGCCTTGTCAGTGCAGCCTTCCCCAGTGCAGCCTTGTCAGTGCAGCCTTCCCCAGTGCAGCCATGTCAGTGCAGCCATGTCAGTGCAGCCTTCCCCAGTGCAGCCTTGTCAGTGCAGCCTTGTCAGTGCAGCCTTCCCCAGTGCAGCCTTGTCAGTGCAGCCTTGTCAGTGCAGCCTTCCCCAGTGCAGCCTTGTCAGTGCAGCCTTCCCCAGTGCAGCCTTGTCAGTGCAGCCTTGCATCCTGTGATCCCGGACCCCTGCCATCCTGTCCTTCAAAATCGCAGACCGCGATTTGAAAATGGCGCCGCCGGCACCGAAAGACACAGAGCCGGTCCTCGGCTCTTCTCAGGCAGCTCTCGTTCACTTTCGGCTCCACTCGTAGTCCCGCCCGGGATGGGCGTGACTATGAGCGGAGCTATCCGAACCTAGCCGAGCGGCGCTCGAGTGAAGACGAAAGTTGCCGTGAAGAGCCGAGGACCGGGTTTGTGTATTTTGGCGCCGGCGGCGCCATTTTCAAATCGCGGTCGGCGATTTTGAAGATCTGGCTGCTCCGGATCGCAGGGGATCGGCGTATAATACGCACTCGCGATTTTCCCCTGATTTTAAGGGGAAAAAAGTGCGTGTTATACGCCGATAAATACGGAATATATATATATATATATATATATATATATATATATATATATATATATATATATATATATATATATATATATATATATGCCGTATTTATTTGAGGTTTATGACTAATTTTATAGCAAAAAAATTATGATTTTTATATGTAGTAGAGAAGTGTCACAATTGGCCTCGGTGGCCAGGGGTTAATTACCATAAGTAAGTAATATACAAATAATTATTATATTTTGTTTTTAAGGTAATTTACTATATTTTCAAAATCTGTACTCAAGCAGGTGGTTTAACAGACAAATTGCTGAAGTTTGAAGTTATAACTTCCAACCAGTAATTTCACAGTAAATAGAAAAATAATAAATGATTATGTTATAACATATAGCATATACATATATGATTTAGCTTAAATATAACAGTACCTATTCAACAAAATCAGTTTCTCGCTCTTAACTGTGTGAGAAAAACATGAGATTGTGGGTAAATCTTATACCCATAAACACATGTTTTTTCCTTGTAGTTAGGAGGGCTGGGCTGGAAGGGAGAATTTGTCTTTTAGACACATGCCCCTTCTATGACACTGCAGTGAGAGGCATGCCTCCACTGCAGCATTTTTATTGGACAGCTGGAACCAATGGTACTTTACCATTGGTCCAAGACTCGAAGCTGTTCATTGAGCTCAGTGCCTCTGACAAAAGTGAGAGGCACTGTGAGCTCAAACTCTCAGTCTGTTGCAAACAATGTGGCAGCTTATATTTAAAGTGGCCGCTCTGTATTTAGCTTCTGACAGGCTGCGCAAGAAACCCTGTATCTCGGGAACCATAGGTCATAGGAGCCCCCAATTTTTACCAGTGGTGGGGTATGACTTAGGCCACATACCCCCCAAATTTGTCTCTGTGACCTCAGGTCGCTGAGCTACGACCCTCGAAGCTCGATTTTTTTTTTTTTTTTTATGTTTATGGCAGGTGAGGCCCTGCCTCACCTGCCTCCCCTGACTGCACATCCCTGGATCACAAGAATGATTAAACAGTAATTCCCCCGGCAGGTACAGCAGTTCAAATTTGTTATATGTAGTTTCAAATGTGTGATTAGCCATTTGCCTGGAGTTTAGCTTTAACAATGTGGATATTACTTGTGTTACGTAACACCTACTAAATAAATTGCTCTATATTGGTTGAGCTGACAGGAAGGGCAAAGCATCACAGTGACATTTAATCAATATGTCCTGCAAGGGATAACATTTTGCCTGTGTAACTGTAGCTACATTTCTAACTTTAAATATTTAATCTGGAAGAGGAGTATACTGAATTTGTCTACAGAAACATAAAACAAAAGGTCTTGGAAAACTTTCTATATTTTCTGCATTTACAGACAATTTAATAAAAGATTAAATGAAGACACCACTTTAATACAATTTTCCATAATCCTCATGTTTCAAAGTTGTTTTAAGATGCGGGGCATTTGCAAAGATGTGATGTGAACATGCTCACGGAGCTTCTGCCTTGTTAAAGGTTTCAAATCTGACATTAATTCTCACACAGCCCTGCTTCAATAACTGTCAGGTTTACACATAATGACAGGGAGAAAACAACCCTTGCCATAGTAAGGAAAAAAAAAGGAGGAGAGAATATATATATAAATACACACTGTTTAAACTGTAAAGAAAAAAAAATGTTGATGAAAAAGACATCTGACTTTATTTTTTTTTTTAAACAAACTGAACTGAAGGGAAGAATTTTTAAATATTTTTATTAAAATCTCAACTACAGTTCTTCAGTCTGAAAAAAATTTAAAGTCAACAGCTACAAATACTGTAGCTGCTGCCTTTTAAAAAAAAGACACTCACCTGTCCAGGGATACAGCGCTGTTCTCACACAGGCCAGCTCCTTGCGTGTCTTTGACTTCCTGCAGCTTCACAGCCAGCTTCCCACTGCATATGCGCAAGTCCCGCCACGCTTTGTGACTTGACCCACAGCCTCATGGGACATGTCCTAGGAGATTGTGGGTGGGAGGGGGTTAAACTTACGCTTAGATCTCCTAGGCGAGAGCGTGTACCTGTCGAAACTGGGTAATCTTCAAAAGTAGGAGAGGAGGGGGGAAGGAGGAGATAAAGGGGATCTTCCCATTACAGATGAAGGTCCGCTTTAAAGTAATACTGACCATACACACTGCAAATTTCTAACAATTCTAACTACTTTCAATCAGTCTTAAAATGAACACATGATTGAATTATTCAAAGCAATATTCCAACACCTCAGGTAGATGGTTGCTGTTTTAATTGTTATTTAAAGTGATCGTAAAGGTTTTTTTTTAACCAGTTTCTGTCTGGCCTATAGCACAATGCCAGGTGTACGTCATATGATGGGCGATGTGCACCAGGATGTAGACTTGTGTACGGGATTTCTTTCAGTTTGCACTGCAGTCCTGGGTATTAGGCAGTTCATTATCCAGGAAACAAGGAGGTATGTAAATATTGACCACCAGGGATAGACGTGGAACAAGCTGCCTTATTCGCATAAATGGACCATAAGGCTGGTATTTGACCCGAACAGTATTGGGTGGAAAAAAAAATCCCCTTTTTTTTTTTTTTTATTCAAAGGGACAATTCAAAATCTCCAATGCCAGAGGATGCCATTTGTGGGGAAATATATCATGTGGAGTTTGTGTGTGATGTCATCACGTGCTGGAGGGTTGGGAGACATCACGGCCGGCTTGTTTTTACAATTGCTGCCTTTTGACACTTCCTAAATGTGATTATAACTCTTTTGTTAATAAAGACATCTTAGCTATATTGCACTATGAGGCTCTTCCCTATTTATATCTCACATGGGTTTTTTAGAGAGTGGTTTTCTGACATCAAAAGGGGTGGATCTTGTAGTTTATTGATGAAAATTTGGGAGCATTTTACCTGGAGATGGAGCCTGTGCGCTCTTGATCTCTGTAATTCCAGATCATTTCCATTCGGTAAGCAGCCCCCCACCCTTCTTTTCCTTAAAGGAGCACTTGAGCATCGATAAGCAGTTTTTTTCAACACTGAGCACTTTTTAAAACCGTCAACTGTATATGCGTGTTTAATTGCATTAGATGTTGCCTGTGATGGATTTTATTTTACCAATAATAATTGCACAAATTTTTTATATTGGACATTGTTTCACATTTGCTTATTTGCACATTGTATACACACTGTTTTTGTTCACATTTGCTTATTTGTACTTACTTGTGACTTTGTATGTTAGCATTTTTTTTTATTATTATTTGCTTCACGGCACTTAATCATAAATTCAGTTATTTAAAGGGACAGTGCACCTTTTTTTAGTTTAGAAAAGACTCTTTATGCCTCTTAGAAAATATTTTGTGGTGTTTGCTTTCCAAAATGGGATCATTTTGTAGGTGTTTCCACTGTCCTGGTGCTCCAATGCCTCCAAAATTGTGATAGGTAGTCAGGTAATCAGATCTGAAATTTTTTCCCCCCGAGAACACCTGAAAGTGCTCCTTGAATGTTGGGCCTCTCTATGTGGCTAGGCTGTTAAAAATGCTCACACATGTGGTATCACATACTCAGGAAGAGTAGCAGAATGTGTTTTGGGGTGTAATTAGAAGTATGCACATGCTGTGTGTTAGAAATATCTTATAAATTGACAACTTTGTGAAAACAAAAAAATATGTTTTCATTTTCTTTCCACTTTTTCCAAAAACATGCTGAAAAATGTACATGTTCAAAAGACTCATTATGCCTCATAAAACATTTGTTGGGGTGTTTGCTTTACAAAATGGGCTCATCGCCTACTGGAAGGATGAATTGGCCCGGGTAGGAATACCAAGTACACTAGAGACTTTGATCGCGCTTTCGATTCAGATTGATCGCCGACTACGTGAGTGAAGGTTTGAGAGGTCTTCTCAGCAGTTGGGATCTACATGGACATTTCCCAAGTCACCCAGGCTGTTGACTAAGAGTCTGGAAATGCTGTCCACTTGTTTCCAGTGGCACCCAAACCAAGGCAGTTGGGTTTAATCCACCCGTCACTAACCCCCAAAGAACGCCAATGTCGACGGACGAATAACCTCTGCCTCTACTGTGGGGAGTCTGGTCACTACATATGCACCTGCCCGGCTAAGCTCCGTAAATGTCTTCCTCCTTTCCAGCTGCACAGCCCAACATATCTGCCAATTCCGCCCATGTAGTTGTGCCTATATCATTCCAGTTTCCGGGAAAGGACTGTGCCAGTAACTGCAATTATAGATTCAGGTGCCTGCAGTTGCTTTATTGATCTGTGCTTTGTGGCCCAGCAGCACATTCCACTGCAACCAAAGAACCAAGGGCTCTCCGTGTTCCTGGCAGACTGATCCTGCATTAAATCAGGACTGGTGACCCAAGAGACTCCCCCACTTCTAACTACAACCAACACCAATTACCAAGAGCTACTTTGCTTGGATGCGATTTCTTCACCTCTCTCCCCTGTAAGCCTAGGCCTCCCTTTTTGCAGGCTCACAACCCGCATATTGACTGGAAGTCTGGAAAAAAAGAATGCCGCTCATCTTGTCAGAAACAGTGCTGCCCTGCCTCAGCTTCCTGCTTCCTTACTATGCTTGGAGTCGCATGCCGAACTGTGCCAGGTAGTTCCCAAATGCTACCATGAATTCCTGGATGTATTTAGTAAATGGGGCGCAGATACCCTTCCCCCACACAGACCATACGACTGTCCCATAGAACTTCTTCCTTGACAGAGATTCCTTTCGGGCGCATCTTTCCTCTGTCTGAACGCGAGTTAGAAGTGCTAAAGGACTATGTTGAAGAAAATCTACAGAAAGGGTTCATTCGTCCCACCTCACCAGCAGGAGCAGGTATATTTTTCATAGAGAAAAAGGATAAGACCCTGCGACCATGTGTGGATTACCGCAACATTAATAAGATCACAGTAAAAAAACGCTAAACCCTGCCCTTGGTCCCGGAACTCTTTCAGAGACTCAAGTCCGTCAGGGTATTCAACAAACTTGACCTCCGAGGAGCCTACAACTTGGTCCGAATTAGGGAAGGTGATGAGTGGAAGACAGTCTTTTGTACCCGCTTTGGTCACTATGAGTATCTGGTCATGCCGTTCGGCTTATGTAATGCTCCGGCTACCTTTTAACATTTTGTCAACGACATCTTCAGAGACTTCCTTGATATCTTTGTCGTTGTGTACTTGGACGACATCCTGATATTCTCCATCTCATTAGAGATCCACCGAGGGCATGTCAAGAGCGTACTTCTCCAGCTCCGCCAGCACGGATTTTATGCCAAAGCAGAGAAGTGCAACTTCAAGCAGCAGAGCATCCAGTCCCTTGGATTAATTATTTCCACTGAGGGAATCAGAATGGATCCTCAGAAAGTGTCTGCAATTTTAGATTGTCCAGCCCCTACCGATAAGAATCCAGGAATCCAGCGATTCGTAGGCTTTGCCATTTTTTTTGTTCAAGTAACGTTTAATTGTGCTCCTTTAAAACAACCACACTGTCTTTTTGGAGAGCACCCTTTATGTCTCCTGAGGTTACCTGTGGGTTTTTCTTTGTATCGTGGGCAATTCTTCTGCCAGTTGTGGCTGCAATCTTTCTTAGTCTACCTGACCTTGGCTTGGTATCAAAAGAGCCCTGAATTTTCCACTTCTTAAGGGATTAAACGGTACTGGTAAATAGTGTAGTACTAAACTGTGCTTGGTTATCAAAGAAATAAAATTATGAAACAAAGCAGCCAGCACTACAAGGGACAACTTGTGCCAAAAAAGTGGATATAAACAGTGCAGCACTAATCATAAATGTAAAAATGGTTATAAAGTTAATACAGAAACGTGTTGGAGATGTAAGGTAGAAAGAGGGACTATGGATCATGTATGGTACAGTTGTCAAGGAGTGAGGAGCTTCTGGAACAAAATATTTTATATATATTAGAAAGTGTCAGGAGTAGAAAGGAGTCCAAATATAAGCACCTCGTTGTTCTCCCTTACATCAGATACAATAAGGTTAACCAAAATAAATATTCTTCACCACATGACAACTGCAGCTAGAACAATTATAGCGCAAAATTGGAAAAAAACAAATAAGCCAACTGTGTTGGAATGGATATGTGAAATGAACAAAATTGAATATATGGAAAAACAGGTAAGAGAAGAAGGGTATGTAGGGGGTCAGATGCCAGAAATATGGCAAAAATTGGAGGAATTTCGGTACTCGAATAGATTGATGGAGTATTTATGATTGGAGGGGAATGGGAAGGATATGGGATGAAAGGGAAGGAAGAAAGGGGAGGAAAAAGAAAGGAAAAAAAAAAGGGGAAAAAAAAAAACACATTTTTTTTTTTTTGAATGTTTAGATGTATGTATGAGCAATAGGAAATGAATGTTTTGAGGTATGAATGAGTAATAGGAATTTAGTTAGATGATCCTTTAGAAACAGGAGAAGTGGGTATCATTAAGATTTTTTATTATGTAAAAGGAATTTTTAATGTATGTATTTTTGAAGATGGTATGATGTGTATTACTTGTCTTTTTTTTTAAATGTAATAAAAAGAAGATTGATTAAAAAAAAATGGTTATAAAGATGGTGAATCATTAAAAAAAAATAATAACACAATGATAAGAGAACTATTAAACAGTTCATATAAGTGAGTCCATAAACTCCGTGATGACAAATAGTGATGATCAGTCACCCAAAAAAACAAAAGGAATCACCACTGTGAAAGACTTCTGACACCAGACAGGCTTACTCGAACATATGGACCCTATTCAGCTTATACCAAATGGGTCAAACAGACAGTGGTGTCTCAACACCTAAGTATAGACGGTTTGCTGAAATCTTCTCCAATGGATCTTAATGATGTTAGGAGGAATTATCAACAGCTACCAGAGCCAGTATAATATGGTGTGTAGACATATAGGGCCCTTCAGAGTCAAAACTGGAATCTTCTCATCAGTACTCCATTAGGACATAGATCCAAGGAGAAAGGATAGAAGACTCAACATAAAGTAAAAACGTGTATAAAATAAAATATAGAAAAAGTAAAACACTCACATTTCAGTAAACATCAAAAGGCATTGAATGATGCATAGAAAAATCAAGTTGTAGCGGCATACACAGGACAGAAGCTCCAACGCGTTTTGTCTCAGTCAGACATCATCTGAGGTGTCCTGATGCCTCCGCCACCCTTATTTTCTAGACAATAAACCACCACAAATGAATAACCACGCTGCGTGGCGTTTAATTGCCCAAACACTTACGAGATTACAGGAAAAATGGCGAAATGGCAAAACGAGGCAAGCATGTTAGGCCTCGATGTAAGAACCAGAAAGGACATCAGAGGTAGCGCAATAGCGTGCGTGCCAAGCCTTGATCTTAAAACAAAGGTCAAGACCAGCCCACGTAGCATCAGGAACTGGCTTAATGCTACTCAAGCCTCTATACGGAGAGACCAGGCAAAGCAGCAGACGACGACAAAAAAGCGGGTCAAGCCTCGTCTGGGAAGCAAGGCCAAATGAACGCCAATGCTGCAAGTCTAGCTTTGCCATACAGTCAATCGTGACATAACATGTATAAACAGTAAAATTGATAATCCATTTTTTGAATAGAATAAAAAATGGCAGTAATATAGATATATTATTATTATATTGTTGTAAAAAAAATAAATCAAAAGTCCCCCCTATACCATGTATCTAATATTCTTAAAGGGTTATAAAAATCATGCTTGACTGATAAAAGCGATGATATCCCACTCCATGTTCATCTCGAACGGGGAGTAGGAACACAATTGGTAAATCCAGAATGTTTCAAGTCTTGAAACACCTCTGGTAAATGCCCCTCCACGCCAAGGTGGTGTGTAATGATTAAATTGTGTAATGGAAATTTGTACGTTCTGTATTTAATTGTTTTCTATTTTGTATGTATTGCACACTGCCCTCACACAGCACTAATAATGTTTTCAGTACATGTTTACATTCTTTCGAATCCTGATTAGAATTAGCCTGCCTATGTAGTGCACCTTGTTACCATAAACGTACAATTGTAATATTAATGTGATACCTACGTAATCATGTGTATAAAAACCTTCAAATGCATCATAATAAAACAGAACAGTTATTTGGAAAGATACTGAGCGTATCTTTTGTGTCTGTTCCCTACTGCAGTAGTTATTATTAATCTGGAACCACTAATCAATATGAGGATAGGAGTTGCTTATCATCAATTTAACCGAGTCAGCATGGCGAGCTTTGCCTTAGGAGGGGTTTCCAGGTGACCCTGAGTATCCGAAACGAGGAGCTTGAGACGATCTGGGAATTTTCTGATAATCAGCCGGCTGAGGTAAGCCTTTTGCTTACATTTGAGTTATCAGACTTCCTTGATCGGTAAGGCATTTTCGGGACAAAGGGTACCTATTTTACTCCCCTTAATCGAACTGCATTGATTGGTGGTTATATGTTATGTTGTCCCTGTCTATTGTCCATCGGAGTGTTATAGATAAGAAAGGTAAGAATAGTGCTGTTCACAGGTATATGTAGTACATCTGCTAGATAAAGTAGTTTAGAGGCAAGAGGGTATAGGCACATGTAGAGAAGACTGGCCAGTCATTATGGCATTAAATTAAGTAAGGGGATGAAGGGTAAGAGACCCTCAAAAATGGTCAGCGCAAGAGGAGCGCTATATATGAACCGAAGGTGCGGTTTCGCCTATACTGAGCCCCTAGATTAATGGTTAAAGTGGACAGGGATCCACAGGTTACCAAGGTCCACAGGGACTAAGAATCGTGCAGAGTAAACAGCTAGAGAAACAGCTATGTGAGCAGGATGAATCAAAGGTGACAATAACACTAGACAGAAAGGGACATTTTCATGTTAAGTTGTGGGATGAATTTGGGGTCAGGCACTACAACTAGTAAAGTCAAAACAGAGAAATGAGAATTAAAACAGAATACTTTATATGTTGTCAGAGAGGGAAGATGGGATGAGCACTCTGGCTGCCCGTCTGATCATAGAAGCTAGCTATAAAGGATATCTGAACAAAATAAAAGAAAATGAGAGAATGATATGCATGTGTTGTGTACAAATGGGAAAAATGTAAGCGATTTTAGAGAGATATTGGTGTATGTGTGTGCGAATGCTGGGACCTTTAGTTCTATCCCTTGTGTGTGTCATGTACGTAGATGTGATCAGTGATAAGCTGGAAGGACACCATGCCAATTCCAGTTTTTTAGACAAAACATTTATAACTAAATGTGCAGGGTTAATGAATCTAATGGTAAACAATGTGATCACAATTATTTTTTGAATCTGTTTTCCAGACAGGGTAAAATGAAGGTTACATTTAACCGTGTATTACGCAAATTGAATATCCTTTGATAGTGGAAACAGTGCATTTAAAAAAGGGAAATTAAGTAAAATTAAGTAATAATGAGTATTCATTTCTAATATGAGTTTAACAATTTTATTAATAATATAGATATATTGAAACTGGTTTAGACAACCTTTGGTTGGAAATGAAATCCAGGTTATTGGGGAAATTTGTAAAAATGGGATTAGTTTAGATTAAGATAACAATTTTGTAATTTTACATTTATTCAATAAGCCCTTATTGAGAGAAAAAAAGATTAAGATGAGGTTGTTATTTGGAATACAGCTGCCATAATATTTAACAAAGCCAAGATGGATGGGATACATAAGACGTTTTTCTACAAAAAATGAAATTTTAAGGTTTTTGATAATAACTTGATGTGCGGTCCATGATGTGAGAGTAATAATAAATAAAATTTAAATAAACAGACCCATCACATCAAGTCCACACACCCTGTTAGGATAGATGCCACCTGCAGCCAGTTGTTTTATAGTTTTTGATGCTTTCTGGTCCATCATACAGATTGTTGATCCTTTTGTTTTTATTTATTTTTATTTTTGAAATCCAAAGCAGAATGTGTGGATTGTGAAATGATGTGCCCCTTTTCCTTGTGAGTGCAGTGGTATAAACAGAAGAATATTTTGGATTTATGGGCATCTTTGCATGACCGCAGGGTATTGTTATCATTTATTATAATATTTCCAGGAAAAAGTCTTTTGAAACGTGAAACTGGAGTTCTTACACAAACAGCATGATAGAAAACAAGCCAATGTAATATATTTATGCAAGCTGGACCCAGTAATGAAGGGTTCATCCCGATATATCAGAGCTGCAGCTTTTATGCAAAGGTGCTATTAGACAAAGTTAGATATTGTTTTGGTCAAACATTTATTTTTGAATGGGCCAACATTCTGCGCAGAAATTATATAGCTAACTAAATGTTTGTCTAATGAAAGGTTTAAAATATGAGTTTGTTTATGTACAAATCTAACAATGAAAAATGTGTACATTTGAATCCAGCCACCTTATTGCCTCTATTGAAGGAGGCTGGAGACAAAGGAAGACACGTGTTAAATTGATGATGTAGGAATCCGCTGCTGTGAGCCCAGTGCAGGACACACTCCCTGAAGACTCAAATATTTAATTTTTTGTAGATTTGAATATGCAGTTTATCACCCAGAAAGATACTCTGTATTCAAAGTCATTGGATCCTTTTTCCCCAGCTCAAGAAGCAGAGCTCCATGTTTTAGCAAAGCCTGTGAGCTATAAAAAGAGTGTATATTTATATAGATAGTCGAGATATAGAGAGCTTTTGGTTCCATTTGAAGGGCCAGAAGTTTGTTTTTACTTCGGCAGGTAAACCAATCAAGCATGCCAAGTTAATTTGATTGGCTGTTTTCAGCCTTCCAGGTTTTTGCTGAGGTAGCCATACTAACATTAAAACTCACACATGGAAGCAGACCAGGTGACTAAGGATTCTGAATTTACAGCCCCGGACAATTGATGGGTCTGTGCAACTCACAGATTCCACCCTAGTTCTAGCCCAGTATAGCTGGGATTAATAATTCAACTTTAAGGACCCCAGAATAAGAAGAACAAGTGGTCCACAGGGGGCAACTTCTTATAAAACAGGACTTTGGAAAAGGTGATCATTTTTGTCTGCCAGCCACTCTTTTCCCTCCAGCTTGACACATGGACCGTGTCATCAGTCACAAGCAGTTATGGCTGCCTTAATAAATGAGCATGGGATAGAGCCACGGTTCTCCACAGTTGTTTTTATAACATACCACTTCTTGTTTTACCTGTTACCAAAGGTGTTACCAAAAGCTGAACATCCCTTCCAGAGATTACAAAAAGATATATCCAGATGCCCAAGTTAGGATATAACAAGTATGCATTTTGTCTGTATGGACATGTTTTTTGGATATCCAGTGGCAAATGCTACTGCAAAGGCCACAGTAAAAAGTGTTATCAGAAGTAGTTTGTAAATATAGAGTGCAGAAAGTACAGAGAGTAACAGAGGAAATCATTTTTATAGGAGAGTCCTTACTAGAAGTTTTGAGGTTTTATTTTTACACCCCCTTCTGTCTACAATGTAGCGGACAAAGTAGAGTAAGAAACTAGAAAACTTTTGCCTGAATGTTTTCTTATATTTTATCAAGCCTCTAAGGGGGATGTTGGACTCTCTCCCTATGGGATTTGGGAGTGTGTTACTCGCTTGCTTATATTTTGTCACAGCAGCTGAAGTCCCCCATTCGGATCTCACAGAGAATGTTGCTGATCTTTTAAGGTTTTTGACAAACTCATTTATGTGTTTTCTCCCCAATTCCAGATCCTAAAAGTTTGGAAGGATCTAAAACTAAAGCCAGGTGATATCATGAGTATAAAAACCTTCAAATGCGTCATAATAAAACAGAACAGTTATTTGGAAAGATGCTGAGCGTATCTTTTGTGTCTGTTCCCTACTGCAGTAGTTATTATTAATCTGGAACCACTAATCAATATGAGGATAGGAGTTGCCTATCATCAATTTAACCAAGTCAATTGGGTACCACTGGGATCCCGATTGTGGCATTTACGGTAATGTTTAGGAACACTATGATTAGTTACTCCCTTTTTAATATTGGCTATATGCTCATTAACTCGTACAGAGAACAAGCGGATGGTTCTGCCAACATATTGTTTGCCGCATGGGCAGGTAATTAAATATACAAAATGTTTAGAAGCACAGGTGAAAAAAATCTTTATATCGTAAACCTCATTTGTGGTTGTAGATTTGAATTGTTTTGTTTTTACTCTACCACATGTGTTATGTAAGCAAACATTGCATTTTTTGTGAAAAATTTAGGGTTTAATTGGAGGATTAAAAATATTAGGGGCAATTTTACTTTGTAGGGATAGATCACTTCTATATATAATCTTGGCCTGATTTGGCAAGAGAGGACCTAAGATCAGATCATTTTTAATAGCATTCCAATGTTTATCTAGAATCTGTTGGATCTGTCTATGTTGGGTGGAGAATGTAGTAAACATGGACTATTTAAAATATTCTTATTTTGGTGAGGTTTAACCTCTAAAAGTGAGCTTCTATCCACATTGCATATTCTATGTAATTCTGAGTCTATATCAGCCTGGATGTAGCCCTTATCAAGAAACCTCTGTCTGATTATAGAGGCCTGTTGGATGAAATCCTGTGTGTCAGTACAATTCTGACATAAACATAGAAATTGGCTACGAGGTATAAATTGTAGCCACGATTTATGATGGCAACTATCGACAGGTATGAAACCATTGCGATATGTCAGCTTGAAATAGGTTTTGAACTTAAATTCTCGATTAGCCGCTTGCCGACCGGCGCACGCCGATGTACGTCGGCAGAGCGGCACGGCTGGGCAAATGGGCGTACCTGTACGTCCATTTGAATTTCCCGCCGTGCCCGTGCGTGCGCGCCGGCCGGGAGCTCCGTGAGTCGGGTCGCGGGTCCCGCGGACTCGATCGCCGCGGGGAGACCCGCGATCGCCTCACGGAGCGGATGAACGGGGAGATGCCGTTGTAAACAGCATCTCCCCGTTCTGCCTAGTGACAAGTGTCACTCGATCTCTGCTCCCTGTCATCGGAGCAGAGATCAGTGACGTCAGCCACACAGCCCATCCCCCTACAGTTAGTAATCACTCCCTAGGATACACTTAACCCCTCCCCGCCCCCTAGTGGTTAACCCCTTCACTGCCAGTGTCATTTACACAGTAATCAGTGCATTTTTAATTGCACTGATCGCTGTATAAATGACAATGGTCCCAAAAATGTGTCAAAAATGTCCGACATGTCCGCCATAACGTCGCAGTCACAATAAAAATCGCTGATCGCCGCCATTACTAGTAAAAAAAAAATTATTAATAAAAATGCCATAAAACTATCCCCTATTTAGTAAACGCTATAACGTTTGCGCAAACCAATTAATAAACGCTTATTGCGATTTTTTTTACCAAAAATATGTAGAAGAATACGATCGGCCTAAACTGAAGAAAAAAAATGTTTTTTTTTATATATTTTTAGGGGATATTTATTATAGCAAAATGTAAAAAATAATGCGTTTTTTTCAAAATTGTCGCTCTTATTTTGTTTATAGCGCAAAAAATAAAAATTGCAGAGGCGATCAAATACCACCAAAAGAAAGCTCTATTAGTGGGAAAAAAAGGACGTCAATTTTGTTTGGGAGCCACGTCGCATGACCGCGCAATTGTCAGTTAAAGCGATGCAGTGCCGAATCGCAAAAAACGCTCTGGTCAGGAAGGGGGTAAATCCTTCCGGGGCTGAAGTGGTTAATCAAACAGAAATCCAGATCCAAGAAGTTATTCGCTCCCTACTAGACTCATGTGTCAGTACGATGCCTCTGTCACTGCTGTTCAGTGACATAAAAAATGGTCAAGGGAGTCAGAAGTACCACTCCATAGGAGGAGGATGTCGTCTATGTATCTGGCCCAAAAAAACAAATTGGAACTATTTGAGACATAGATGACATCCTCCTCCCACTTGGCCATAAAAAGGTTGGCCAAGCTAGGGGCAAATTTAGCCATCGAACCAGAAATAGTTGTTTGGTGGCAAAGTTGAGGAGTTCTATAATATATTTACGTTGGCGTCGAGATAGTGAGTCATCTTTAGCCAAAAAATACTTCACAGCCTCGATACCTAAATGATGGGGTATGCAAGAATAGTATAGTGTCCTTAGTATCTTTGAAGTAAGGAGTTTTTTTAACAAGCGGTTGAAAATATAAATCTATATATCGCCCTATCTGTGAGGTAATGGAATCAATTCCACTTACTATGGGATGGCCTGGTGGATGTATGGGGTCTTTGTGGACTTTTGGTAAATAATACATGGTTGGTATTCTGGGGGCAAGTGGCACCAAAAATGCTTTTTCTTTTTTATTTAATATATGTTCATTGAAACCTCTATCGATAATAACACTTAAATCTCTTTTATATAGAGAAGTGGGATTCATAGCCAATTCTGTATATGTATCTCGATCACTCAAGAATGTATTCATCTCTTTCTGGTAATCCTCTTTGTCTAGGACTACAATACCGCCCCCCCTTATTTGCAGGGAGGAAAACTAGGTCCTTCCTTTCACATAAGGATTTTAAACCAATATTCATTTTTGTTTGACCAAAAGGTTTTTTTAAAGGCAATGTGTCTAAATCTTTGAGAACTAAATCTCTGAAGACAGTAATGGCCAGAGCCGTAGGACCTGGAGGGTTAAAAAGAGATGGGTTGGATAGACCGTAATGAATGGTGTTAGATGGAATGGCATATGTACATGTCCTACTTGGATTTGAAATTAGATAGCGTTGGATGTTTAATTTACGGATATATTTATGTATGTCTATAAAGGTGCCAAATTTGTCCAACTTTTTAGGTGGCGCATATTTGAGACCTCTATTGAGAACTAATTGCTCTTGTTTGTTAAGTTCTTTCTTGCTAAGGTTAAATACTACTTGATTAAACAGTACTGACTGGCATATTCAAGGCTTTGGGTATCTTTTTATATCCTTTTCCATCTTTATAAAGTTCCAATACTTTGTTACACAAGTCTTTTGACTGTTCTTTTCTACCTCCTCATGGCTCAGTGTCTAGCCTGTTTAGGGCATCCAAGTGAGAGCTAACAAACTCATTTATACACAGACACTAATTGTGATTTAAAAAGCCACAAATGTGATAGGGATAAAAATCTGATATTTTCTATATGAAATAGTAAACAAACTAAAATTTCTGTAAATGGTTGTTATTGTTATTGCTTTTTTTAAATTAAAATTAATCTCGAAAAGAGGACTCTGGGCACACACTAACATTCCAGAGTTAAAGAGTTAACTCCATATTTCTCCTGGTACCTGTTCAGCAAAAAGTCTGTAGGAAGAAACTTGTGAAGAACCAAAACTGACAAGCAAACAGCCTAAATCCATATAAGCAGCTCTAGGACTTTAGTAGAATGAACTAGATGCTGCTCCTTCGCCTGTCATTTCTGCTGCTTAATAGACTGCTTCCTAAAGGTTAGCAGCCAGCACCGTGATTTCAGGAAGCACAAGAAAACTCTCAGTTTTATCAGAGATAGACAACACAGTAGACTGGTGCCAAACACATCACAGGCCACAGATCACACTGCAAAACCCATAACTTGCTTCATGTTAAAACAAAATGTTTTTATTATTTTTCTACAGGAATATTTCCAGTTCAGTGTTTATTAACTTTTTTGGGAACAGGAAGTAACAAAAGTACAATATCTCACAGAGTTTGTACAGAGACACATAAAGTTTAAATTCAAAATACAGAATTGTAAAAGATGTGAAAAGATTGTGCTATAGGAAAAAGTGTTTGAACCTCATGATTACAGGCAAAAAGATATTAGATAGACTGAAAATCGAATAATTATTTAGGGTAAATGTAACTATATGACCAATCACAAATAGGAGACAAATAAGAAAAGGAAAGAAGAAAAAGAAGAGCTCTAGCCCGCCCTGGGGGCCTCCACAAGCTTCAAGACCCAAACGAAATGTAACAAGGATGGATACGCATATATTGAGCCCAAGGGCCCCATTTTGTTTTTCAAACTAGTTCTTAGTATCATTCACAATGCTAGCTATTATTTCATGTACCATAATCCAAGAAACCTTTTCTTTAGCTGGCAATAAATTAAAAAGATTTGTTTTTGTGAGGCATGTGGTATATTCAGAATAGGTTAGTTAAAGTGGAGTTCCACCCAAAAATGGAACTTCTGCTTAAGTGCTGGTGACCCCCCTGACATGCCACATTTGGCATGTCATTTTTTTTTTGAGGGGGGGGGGGGGCGGGTATCCAGTTTTTACAGGCACCTAGCTTCCACTTCCTTCCCTGGCGGAAGGAAGTTTACCTTTCCCCCCTCCCTCCCTGCAATCTTCTGGGACATGTCACAGCCTGGGTGCCCACAGTTAGAGTGCCGCCCTGCGGAGAGGAGTGGGAAAGGAGCGAGGCTTTGTGCGCCCGCATCGCTGGACCGTGGGACAGGTGAGTGTCTGATTATTAAAAGTCAGCAGCTACACTTTTTGTAGCTGCTGACTTTTAAATGGGTGGACCTCTGCTTTAAGTGAGGCCATTTGAGGATGTAGTAGGATAATCAATCCTGTAAAGTAAGGCACTGCAGTTCCAAATCCCCCTGATTTTAGGACATTCCCACTACGTATGAAGCATGGTGCCCTGTAGATTACAACCTCTGAAGCATAAAGATGATGAACCAGGATGTAACTTGGCCAGCTGAGAAGGAACAAGGTACCACCTTGTCAGAACTTTAAGATTGCCTTCCAGTAAGGGAACATTTAAAATTCCCTAAAAGGAACATCAGTAGCGTTTGTGCCATTGATCTGGGTCTGTATCCACCAAGAGGTCTCTGTCCCAATCCGTCATATAATGCCATTTTATATGGGTATCAAGCAACAGCTTACCTCCCTACTGACCCAATACACAGTTGAGCAATAGGCAGTGGATGGGGATGTTTAAGGACCCCTTTTTGGAAATTAGACACCCCAAGCTATTTGCTGATAGACATGTTGAGTCCAGTCCATGGAAATTTTTAAATTTTGCCACAAGTTTTGGGAAAATTACAAACTTTTTTTTTTTTTGCACAAAGTTGCCAAATGATATATTGCTAAAACATGCCATGGGCATATGTGGAATTTCACCTCAAAAAACATTCTGCTGCTTCTCCTGAGTACAGGGATACCACATGTGTAAGACTTTTTGGAAGCCCAGCCGTGTACAGGACCCCGAAGACCAATCACCGCCTTCAGGCTTTCTGAGGGCGTAAAATGGTGATTTCACTCCTCACTACCTATCACAGTTTCGGAGGCCATGAAATGTCAAGACTTTACAAAATGGGGTCATTTGGGGGGGGGGGGGGTTGCCCTGCTATTTTAGCAGCTCAAAGAAATGAGGCAGTTATAAACTAAAAACTAAACTAAACTAAAAGCTGCGTAAATTCCAGAAAATGTACCCTAGTTTGTAGACGCTATAACGTTTGCGTAAACTAATAAATATATGCTTATTGACTTTTTTTTACCAAAGACATGTGGCTGAATACATTTTGACCTAAATGTATGACTAAAATTGAGTTTATTGGATTTTTTATAACAACAAGTAGAAAATATATTTTTTTTTCAAAATTTTCGGTCTTTTTCCGTTTATATCGCAAAAAATAAAAATCACAGAGGCAATAAAAAAAAAAAAGCTCTATTTGTGGGAAAAAAAGGACACAAATTTCGTTTGGGTACAGCATTGCATGACCGCGCAATTACCAGTTAAAGCAGCGCAGTGCCAAAATGTAAAATGTGCTCTGGTCATTGAGCAGCCAAATCTTCCGGGGCCGAAGTGGTTAACTCTAATAGAAGCCAGCAGCGTTTTTGCAGAAAAGATGCCCGATGCTTGTAAAAGTGTCTAAAGCTTTTACAAGCTTTTAGGAGCTTTTACAGGTGTCAAACTCTTGGGCGTGAATTCATTTTATTGGCCAGAATAAATTATTTATTCTGGGCATTGAAATTAATTAATGCTCAAGCACTAACATTTAGGCTTATTTATCAGCTTTTGGTAGCGTCAATCGTTTTTGTTTTTTTTTTACCCAAACTCTGCTGCTCCTAGATGCACTGGCAGAGGGGCAGAGGGGTTATTTTTTCCTGCCTCTAAGGCCTCATGTACACTGCTGCTGGTAAACAGACGTCGAGAGGCAGTTGGATGTTTTTTTCAGCTGCCCCTGAACTCATCCAATGTTATCTTATGTGTTATCTTAAGGCAAAAAAATGAGTTCAGATATCAAAGTTTCCGACGTTTTAGACACCAAATGCGGCTAAACGCGGTACTGGCATTTAGCCGCATTTTCGTTTAGAAGCGTTTTTAAAGGTGCCCTATTTTTTTTTTTAATTACAAAACTTAAAATTTATAGCAAATTATGAAAAACCACTAAAAAATTAAAACTTGTAATTGCTTCATAGATCATTTATATACCCCTAATGAGCCCATGATCCAATCCAATACACCACTAGCATTGCTGTTAACCAAAGTAGAATTGGAATTTGACCTATATGTTGTTAGATTTGAACCAGATGACCCCACCATTGAGCATGACTCCTGAATTGATCAAACACAGTTGCATGAAATTTAATATATGGCTTTTTTAATTCCATTTTGCCCTCATGTTAAGTTTTCTAGTCACCAACCGACGTTCCTCTGGGGGCACACTGTCATGGTTATGCAGTAATGTGTGTCTGTCATCTTACCTCTCTCCATGTGTTCCTTTAGAGGCCAGACACTCTCACCTGACTGCATATATTATTTTCCCTCAGCATAGCTCCACTTCAGCCTCTAATTAGGGACACTATATTAACCTGTGCATTGCAAGATCAACCTTGCTGATCAACCATTGTGTTTGGCTTCCTGTTTCCTGCTTGCCGTGTGCTCTACGTTTGTCTCCGTTATCGACCTTGGCGTATTCTCGACTATTCCTGTCTGCTCATGACACTGACCTTTTGGCATGTCCCCGACTATCCCTGTTTGCCTGTGACCCTGAACCTTTGGCGTGTACTCTGTTGTCCTTGTCTGCTAGTCGCCCCGACTTTGGCTGATCCCCTTACTATCCTTGTTGTTCCAGCCTGCTGCTTCCTTCCTCTATCTCCTGTAATCTACTGTGAGCGTGAGCTGTGAGACCCTGGAGGCCGCGACCTGGAGCCAGACTGCAGCGCAGTCCATCCTCACCACTAGAGGCTATGGTGAACACCTGCTAGCTCTTAGACTCCGTGCCCTGGGGAATCTATTCTCTCGCTCCCACTGGGATCTGTGTTAGTGATCTAGTAGACCTGCTTCCTGCACCTCCCAGGGTTCAACCCGCAGCAGTCAGACCTAGGGTCCACTACCTTAGCGGTGCACTCCTGACTCCTACGGAGTGCATCTGTCACCTGGTCTCAGGTGACCTGACAGTTTGATCAGCCATGGACCCGGCTGACGTGCCACTTCCTGCAGCTGATCCATTGCAAGGCATAGTCCGCAGACTTGAGACCCAGGAATCTAATCAGACTCAGGTGATGCGATTCCTTCAGGATTTGGCCTCCTGTTTTGAACAGGTTCATCCCTCATTAGGACCCCCGGTTCAACAACTTCAACCGCTATCTGCTACTGCACCTATCGCACCAGTAGCAGCCACACATTCATTACAACTGCCAGCTCTGGGCCGCTTCTCTGAGAACTCCAAAGCCTGCAGGGGGATCCTTAGCCAGTGCACAGTTCATTTTGAACTCCAGCCCCAAAACTTCCTGTCCGATCGGGGTGAAGGCAGCCTATATTATATCCCTCCTGTCCAGCAAGGCGTTAGCCTGGGCTGCTCCTCTGTGGGAACTGAATGATCCAGTGGTTTCTAGCCTGTCTGACATCTTGAAACTTTTTCGGAATATTTTCGAGGAACCAGGTCGTGTCTCCTCACAGCGCTCTTTTACGTCTCCATCAAGAGTCCGCTTCTGTGGGACAGTACGGTCTTCATTTTCGTACTTTGACTGCTGAGCTGAGCTAGAATAATGAGGCTCTAGTTGCAACCTTTTTACATGGCCTCTCTGACAGAGTGAAGGATGAATTAGCAGGAAGATCTCTCCCTGCTGATCTGGACGGTGTCATCACCTTGTGTAACCAGATCGATATTCGCTTTCAGGAGAGGTTCCTGGAAAAAAGACGCCAGCACTCTCCGTTCTTTAGGCAGCCTAAGCTCCCTTTCCCTTCTCTTCGACCCGAGGTGCACCTCCTGCCTGCCGAGGAACCTATGCAGCTGGGCCAGACCAAGCTATCTCCCGAAGAATGCACTAGGCGCAGAACTCTGGGCCTGGGCCTCTACTGTGGGGTCAAAGGTCTTTTTTGTGACACTTGTTCTCTCCGTCCAGAAAAATGCTCGGGGCTAATACATCTGGAAGGTGGAGTATTAGACCCTGAAATATCACCTTCTCCTCTTCTCCTTTCTGTGTTCCTTCATGTCGGCGCTTCCTCTTGTTCGGTCACGGCATATCTGGATTCCAGAGCCACTTTTAATTTCATGGACTGGAGAACTGCATCTTCCAGGAGACTTACCCTTTTGCCCCTCACAACGCCATTGGCGGTCTTGGCGATTGATTGCACTGTACTCCCAGGGGGCCCTATCCGCTTCCAGATCCTCCCTGTTAGGATATAGATAGGGACACTCCACCAGGAGTGGATATCCTTCCTTGTCTTACCTAAGGCTTCATCTCATATCATATTAGGTCTTCCTTAGCTAAGGCTCCATTACCCACACGTTGACTGGACTGCTGGACAGATCCTGGCTTGGGGTTCCTGCTGTTCCTCTTCTTGCCTACTCAAGGTTGCCCCAAAGGAGAAACTTCCTGTTGCGACCATCTCAGTATTTTCTGCTCTTCCCGCTGTATATAGCAATTTCTGGGATGTGTCCTGCAATAGTCGGACTAATACACTCTCTAGGTCATGTGGCACTCTGAATGAGGAGCCCACCTATGAACCTAAGCCGATCATTCACTTCAGTTTGCATAACCACTTACCTTTGCCTGTCCCTAAACTCCCTTGGACGCACACCCAGGTTAACTCGTCCACCAGTTCCACAGTCGCTACGCCCTGCAATGCGATTGTGGTAGTTGCTGCACTTTGCGATGCTATTCAGTCGGCCTCTGCACCAGTTATGCCGGTCCAGCCTATGCCCAATGAGCTTCCTGCTTCTTATTATTCAGGACCTTCTGTAACCTGGCCTCACCCTACTACGTCCATTCAAACCTGTTTAAGAGGCTCAATCCATCCTTTGGATAGACTGCCTCATTTGGCCAGGTGGGGTTTTTAATCTTTCTTTCCTCTGCATTCAGCTTGTGTTTCAGCTATCCAGCCTGACTCTTGTGACACGTCGCCTTCTAATCAACCTGGTCTCAGGGATCCACTGACCTCAGCCCAGTCTGATGGTCCTGTGCTGGATGTCCAGCTCATCTTTAAGGGTCTGGGGGACCCTGCTCAGACTCCTGATGGTCTTCTCATGCCCTTACCCATTCCTAAGAAGCTTTTAGTCCTCAATAAGTCCTCAATAAGTCCTCTCGTCCGCTTCCTACCTCGGTTTCGGTCTCTGAGGATAATCTAAAGTACGAGGTTAGTCAAGTTCTGGATTCCCAGCTCCGTAGAGGCATTCTTCAGTATCTCGTACATTGGAAGGGGTGTGGTCCTGAGGAGATGTCTTGGATCACTGCATCTAAGATCTTTGCGCCTCGTTTGTTGAGGAGGTTTCATCTGGAGTTTCCATTTAAGCCTGGGCCCAGGCGGGGCAGGGGGAGGCCTCGTAAGAGGGGGGTACTGTCATGGTTATGCAGTAATGTGTGTCTGTCAGCTTACCTCTCTCCATGTGTTCATTTAGAGGCCAGACACTCTCACCTGACTGCATATATTGTTATCTTCCCTCAGCATAGCTCCACCTCAGCCTCTAATTAGGAACACTATATTAACCTGTGCATTGCAAGCCAACCTTGCTGATCAACCATTGTGTGTTTGGTTTCCTGTTTCCTGCTTGCTGTGTGCTCTACGTTTGTCTCTGTTACCGACCTTGGCGTGTTCTCAACTATTCCGGTCTGCTCATGACTCTGACCTTTTGGCGTGTCCCCAACTATCCCTGTTTGCCTGTGACCCTGAACCTTTGGCGTGTACTCTGTTGTCCTTGTATGCTAGTTGCCCCGACTTTGGCTTATCCCCTTACTATCCCTGTTGTTCCAGCCTGCTGCTTCCTTCCTGCATCTCCTGTAGTCTACCGTGAGCGTGAGCTGTGAGACCCTGGGGGCCGCGACCTGGAGCCAGACTGCAGCACAGTCCATTCTCACCAGTAGAGGCTCTGGTGAACACCTGTGGTAAAAACAAAAACTGCGCTATTTAACTAAAACCTTGAAGCAGCGGCTCAAAATGTTATACAACACCAGACAAAGATACAGCAAATAAAGGAGCTGTGCTAACTAAATAGTGATGTGAGGTAAAAATTGCATATCCTCACAAAGTAAACAGAGGATATACTACAAAAAGTTAAAAAATCATTAAAGTGAATAAAAATAGTGCCAGTAAAAATAGAATATCAATAAATGCTGAATTAAATAAATAATAATGTGAAATCAATAAATTAATAAATATTAACATACAAATAAATTGATGTTATCACCTGAATGGAGTTCAAAATATTGGTGAACAGCTGCTGGCTCTTAGACTCCGTGCACTGGGGAATCTATTCTTTAGCTCCCACTAGGATCTGTGTTAGTGATCTAGTAGACCAGCTTCCTGAACCTCCCAGGGTTCAACCCGCAGCAGTCAGACCTAGGGTCCACTACCTTAGCGGTGCACTCCTGGCTCCTATGTGGGTGCATCTGTCACCTGGTCTCAGGTGACCTGACACACACTCTTCCTCATGTTCGTGTCCATGCGTGTCAGACTGGGCCAAACTTTTTTAAGAAAAAAGGTGGCAATGGACATGCGAGTAAAATTAAAAAATGTATCAGGGAAACTACGCAGCTGTACGTACATGTTGGAAAAATATCCTACAGACATGCGCTGCGCAATCAATGGATGAGTCCAGAAGCGACGAACTCTGGTCCTAGCGTGCAATTTCCAACGTCTTTCCAGCCTCATCAACAGCAACGTCAGGAGCATTTCATCACATATGCTCATTATGGGATCCATAGTAAAAGCACCGAAATTGAGGTAGATACAAGTACACTGCTACTCTCTCAACTGCTGCTACTCACTCTGGTCTCACAGAATCGCTGAAATAGTTAAATAATACAGTTTTTTGTGCTTTGGGAGGGTCTTAGGATGTTATCTTAAATAAACGCTCCTAGATGCAAACGCGGCTAAACGCGACTAAACGCGGCATGCAAACACAGCTAAACGGGCGTCTTTAACCACTTCAGCCCCGGAAGGATTTACCCCCTTCCTGACCAGAGCACTTTTTACAATTCGGCACTGCGTCGCTTTAACTGCTAATTGCGCGGTCATGCAATGCTGTACCCAAACGAAATTTGCGTCCTTTTCTTCCCACAAATAGAGCTTTCTTTTGATGGTATTTGATCACCTCTGCCGTTTTTATTTTTTGCGCTATACACGGAAAAAGACCGAAAATTTTGAAAAAAAATGATATTTTCTACTTTTTGTTCTAAAAAAAATCCAATAAACTCAATTTTAGTCATACATTTAGGCCAAAATGTATTCGGCCACATGTCTTTGGTAAAAAAAATGTCAATAAGTGTATATTTATTGGTTTGCGCAAAAGTTATAGCGTCTACAAACTAGGGTACATTTTCTGGAATTTACACAGCCTTTAATTTATGACTGCCTATGTCGATTCTTGAGGTGCTAAAATGGCAGGGCAGTACAAAACCCCCACAAATGACCCCATTTTGGAAAGTAGACACCCCAAGGAATTTGCTGAGAGGCATGTTGAGCCCATTGAATATTCATTTTTTTTGTCCCAAGTGATTGAATAATGACAAAAAAAAAAAAAAAAAAATTACAAAAAGTTGTCACTAAATGATATATTGCTCACACAGGCCATGGGCATATGTGGAATTGCACCCCAAAATACATTTAGCTGCTTCTCCTGAGTACGGGGATACCACATGTGTGGGACTTTTTGGGAGCCTAGCCGCGTACGGGGCCCCGAAAACCAAGCACCGCCTTCAGGATTTCTAAGGGCGTACATTTTTGATTTTACTCCTCACTACCTATCACGGTTTTGAAGGCCATAAAATGCCCAGATGACATAAACCCCCCCCAAATGACCCCATTTTGGAAAGTAGACACCCCAAGCTATTTGCTTTGAGGCATGTTGAGTCCATGGAATGTTTTATATTTTGACACAAGTTGCGGGAAAGTGACAATTTTTTTTTTTTTTTTTTTTTGCACAAAGTTGTCACTAAATGATATATTGCTCACACAGGCCATGGGCATATGTGGAATTGCACCCCAAAATACATTTAGCTGCTTCTCCTGAGTACGGGGATACCACATGTGTGGGACTTTTTAGGAGCCTAGCCGCGTACGGGACCCCGAAAACCAAGCACCGCCTTCAGGATTTCTAAGGGCGTACATTTTTGATTTTACTCCTCACTGCCTATCACAGTTTCGGAGGCCATGGAATGCCCAGGTGGCACAAACCCCCCCCCCAAATGACCCCATTTTGGAAAGTAGACACCCCAAGCTATTTGCTGAGAGGCATGGTGAGTATTTTGCAGCTCTCATTTGTTTTTGAAAATAAAGAAAGACGAGAAAAAAAAATTTTTTTTTTCTTTTTTCAATTTTCAAAACTTTGTGACAAAAAGTGAGGTCTGCAAAATACTCACTATACCTCTCATCAAATAGCTTGGGGTGTCTACTTTCCAAAATGGGGTCATTTGGGGGGTTTTTTTGCCACCTGGGCATTCCATGGCCCCCGAAACTGTGATAGGCGGTGAAGAGTGAAATCAAAAATTTACGCCTTAGAAAGCCTGAAGGCGGTGCTTGGTTTTCGGGGTCCCGTACGCGGCTAGGCTCCCAAAAAGTCTCACACATGTGGTATCCCCGTACTCAGGAGAAGCAGCAGAATGTATTTTGGGGTGTAATTTCACATATTCCCATGGCATGTTTGAGCAATATATCATTTAGTGACAACTTTGCGCAAAAAAAAATAAAAAAAATAAAAAATTGTCTCTTTCCCGCAACTTGTGTCACAATATAAATTATTCCATGGACTCAACATGACTCTCAGCAAATAGCTTGGGGTGTCTACTTTCCAAAATGGGGTCATTTGGGGGGGGTTTGAACTGTCCTGGCATTTTATGCACAACATCTAGAAGCTTATGTCACACATCACCCACTCTTCTAACCACTTGAAGACAAAGCCCTTTCTGACACTTATTGTTTACATAAAAAAATAATTTTTTTTTGCAAGAAAATTACTTTGAACCCCCAAACATTATATATTTTTTTTAAAGCAAATGCCCTACAGATTAAAATGGTGGGTGTTTCATTTTTTTTTTTCACACAGTATTTGCGCAGCGATTTTTCAAACGCATTTTTTGGGGAAAAAAACACACTTTTTTACATTTTAATGCACTAAAACACACTATATTGCCCAAATGTTTGATGAGATAAAAAAGATGATCTTAGGCCGAGTACATAGATACCAAACATGACATGCTTTAAAATTGCGCACAAACGTGCAGTGGCGACAAACTAAATACATTTTTAAAAGCCTTTAAAAGCCTTTACAGGTTACCACTTTAGATTTACAGAGGAGGTCTACTGCTAAAATTACTGCCCTCGATCTGACCTTCGCGGCGATACCTCACATGCATGGTGCAATTGCTGTTTACATTTGACGCCAGACCAACGCTTGCGTTCACCTTAGCGCGAGAGCAGGGGGGACAGGGGTGCTTTTTTTTTTTTTTTTTTTTTTTTTCTTTATTATTATTATTTTTTTATCTTATTTTTAAACTGTTCCTTTCATTTTTTTTTTTTTTAAATCATTTTTATTGTTATCTCAGGGAATGTAAATATCCCCTATGATAGCAATAGGTAGTGACAGGTACTCTTTTTTGCAAAAATTGGGGTCTATTAGACCCTAGATTTCTCCTCTGCCCTCAAAGCATCTGATCACACCAAGATCGGTGTGATAAAATGCTTTCCCAATTTCCCAATGGCGCTGTTTACATCCGGCGAAATCTACGTCATAAAATGCTCGTAGCTTCCGGTTTCTTAGGTCATAGAGATGTTTGGAGCCACTCTGGTCTCTGATCAGCTCTATGGTCAGCTGGCTGAATCACCGGCTGCATTTTCAGGTTCCCTGTTGAGACAGGAGAGCCAGAGAAAAACACGGAAGATGTTGGGGGGGGGGGCATTCCCTCCCACTGCTTGTAAAAGCAGTCTAGAGGCTAATTAGCCACTAGGATTGCTTTTACATGAAAGCCGACCGCTGGCTGAAAAGAATGATACCAAGATGATACCTAAACCTGCAGGCATCATTCTGGTATAACCACTCAAAGTCGTGAATGGCATACCTGAAGACAAAAAAATGGTTAACAATAAAGCACAGTAAACGGTAAGGTATAAAAAATTGCATACCTGAAAAGCAAACATGATAAAACATAATAACAATAAAACATTGCAGAATAGAATACAGTAAAAAAGAGCAGAACAATAGAGAGAGAATAGAGAGAGAGAGAACAATAAAACGACAACTATTTTTATTTTATATTTTTGTTTGTGTTTTTTTTTTTTTACACTTTTTTTTGTAACTAACTATAATAACTGTAACCGGTTCCAGGTTCGGGTCTCTCAAAATGCGCTGGCATCTCGGGAGACCCTGTGAAAGTGTGTCCTAGTCTGTGCAATGCTGTACCCTACGCTAATACTCAACTAGTGCATGGTAGCGTTCAAAACATTCACCAATGCAAAGACCAGGATTGTCAGGACAGGAGGGACAATAATAGCGGGTGTCACGGCTATATCCGCGCTTGCTGCAGACACAACATATTTTTTGGGGGGTTCGCTGGGTAGGGGTACTCGGGAGGACATAAAGAAAATGCCTCTCATGCAGCCGACTGCATTTGGTTGGGGATGTGAATGGGGGAAGTACGGGCGCTGCAGAAGCGGTGGGTTCCCAATTAGGATTGGCGAATGCAGCAGGAAGGGCACTATGGGCATGACGGGCCTGTGTTTGTCTTTTTGGTGGCAGCGGGACACTACTTGTGCTTGCCACCTCACCAGCTTCAACTGCACTTATGGGACTCGCCACGTCACCAAGTGTTACTGCAGTGCTGGTTTGACTACGACCGGGGTGTACTACGCTGCTGGTGCTTGCCAGTTCCCCAAAACGCTACCAAAAAAACTGTTAGCGATCGCAGGGATCAGGCCTGACTCTGCGAACGCTGCAGTTATGCGTTTAGAGTTTTGTAAGTGTCAGTGATCGATCGATACTGCACTTGGGTGGGCTGGGCCGGGCCGGGCGGAGGGGCAAAACGCAGGTGCTAGCAGGTATCTGGGCTGATCCCGCTAACACTGCGTTTTTGGGAACCCTAAACTGCTGGGGACGCTAGTATAGATCTGATCGGATCAGATATTGATCTGTTCAGATACTATACCACTAAGGGAGGCGTATGCTGCGTGCGTGGGTGTTAGCGGTACTGGCGCTAATCTGACGCTGCCTGGGGCTGGTGCTTGCCAGTTCACCAAAATGCTACCAAAAAAACTGTTAGCGATCGCAGGGATCAGGCCTGACTCTGCGAACGCTGCAGTTATGCGTTTAGTGTTTTGTAAGTGACAGTGATCGATCGATACTGCACTTGGGTGGGCTGGGCTCGCCTGGGCGGAGGGGCAAAACGCAGGTGCTAGCAGGTATGTGGGCTGATCCCGCTAACACTGCATTTTTGGGAACCCTAAACTGCTGGGGACGCTAGTATAGATCTGATCGGATCAGATATTGATCCGATCAGATACTATACCACTAAGGGAGGTGTATGGTGCGTGTACGGTGCGTGCGTGGGTGTTCGCGGTACTGGCGCTAATCTGACGCTGCCTGGGGCAACGCATATCACCGCCGGGCGATCAGGGGGCTAAACCTTTATTCGGTAATAAACGGCGGGTGCCCTGACACTATAAAAAATAAACTAACTAACCAGCGTCACCCGTAACAGTTATACGGTGATCAGTGGTGAAAGGGTTAACTAGGGGGCAATCAAGGGGTTAAAACATTTATTAGATAGTATATGGGGGTCCCTGTCGCTATAAAACACTGACGGCGAACCTAAATATTTACGTCCCTAACTAGCGTCACCAGTGACACTAATACAGCGATCAGAAAAATGATCGCTTAGCGACACTGGCGACAGGGGGTGATCAAGGGGTTAAAACTTTATTAGGGGGGGTACTGGCGCTAATCTGACGCTGCCTGGGGCGACGCATATCACCGCCGGGCGATTAGGGGGCTAAACCTTTATTCGGTAATAAACGGCGGGTGCCCTGACACTATAAAAAATAAACTAACTAACCAGCGTCACCCGTAACAGTTATACGGTGATCAGTGGTGAAAGGGTTAACTAGGGGGCAATCAAGGGGTTAAAACATTTATTAGGTAGTATATGGGGGTCCCTGTCGCTATAAAACACTGACGGCGAACCTAAATATTTACGTCCCTAACTACCGTCACCAGCGACACTAATACAGCGATCAGAAAAATGATCGCTTAGCGACACTGGTGAGGGGGGGTGATCAAGGGGTTAAAACTTTATTAGGGGGGGTAAGGGGGGTACCCTAGACCTACAGGGGGGTTACAGTAACTGTCCTAACACTGCTAACTGTCACAAACTGACACTATGCAGTAATCAGGAAAAAAAAAAAAAAAAAAAAAAAAAACCTGCTTGGTGTCAGTTTGTGACAGGGGGGGGGGTGATTGGGGGGGGATCGGGGGGCGATCGGGGGGGGATCGGGGGTGTAATGTATGCCTGGCATGTTCTACTGTGTGTGTTTGTGTTGTGCACTTACTTACATGTCATCTCTCCTCGGCGCTGGAACGGAAACTGACAGCCGAGGAGAGATGACATCACATCCTCTGCCTCTGTGTACTATACAGAGGCAGGGGATGTTTGTCAGTGGCTGGGAGCGATCGCGAGGGGGGGGCCACGATCGGATGGTCTCCCCCTCGTCTGTCATCGCTCCCAACCAAATGCCGACCGCAGCTGGCACCGGGGGGGGGTCCGATCGGACCCCCCACCCGCGGGAAGGCAATCACGTACTAGGTACGTGATTTTGCCTGCCCGTGCCGCTCTGCTCACGTATATAGGCGTGAGGCGGTCGGCAAGTGGTTAAACGCCGGTTTCAAGCTGTCAAAAAAATGTTCAGAAGAGGTTGCCTCAGCGTCCTGTGTACATTAGGCCTAAAAGCCTATGTGTGCATGGACACATAGGCTAACATGGAGGGGCGTTTAGGACACATAGGCTAACATGGAGGGGCGTTAAAGGGCAGGAAAAAAAAAACGCCAGACGCCCCTAGAAGCAGTAGTAAAAAACGTCCACTTTGCATGAGGTCTATATTCTAGTCATATCTGTCTAAACAAATCTGGTGTAGACTTTGTTTACCTGGAACAATGGGTGGCTGAGCAGCTGTGATAAAATAATTTACTATTGAGATGAATTATCAAGGATACACTTACCCTGTTACACTTACGCTGTTGGAAAACTAAGAGATAGAACAATCTATTAAACAGATCAGCTACACTGCAGTAGGTTGGAAACACTAAGTAACTTAGAAAACCCCCAGAAAGATCAAATCCAGAACTTGATTGCCTAGAAGCTAATAAAGCTGACAGCTTTCTCACTTTACATCAATTTCACGTGGCCTGAAGCCACTGCTCTTATAAGAGAATCTAGTGATCTAAGATTTCAAAAATCCCTGAGGTAGATGTAGTTCAGTTACTTGAAAAAAAAAAAAGCTACCAAAATTTTAATTCCAACTTACCCTTTACCTGCTTAAAATGCTTCTCCTATATTATCTGGAGTAAGATGTATTCTACAAAGAATTATTTGAAGCGAGTATGAATAAATTGCTGAGCATACTTTTTCTGTAAAAAGCGCTAACTGTATAACATGTGCACCAAATAAATATTCTCCAAAAGACAAAATGTCTGATGTTGCCTGCATTTTATCAGTTTATGCGACAACAATAAAGCAATTGCTACTAAATCTACAGAGGCATTTTTCCATCAAAACTGCAAATCCTTATTAAATGGAGAAGATACTGAACCATAAAGCTAAGTAGAATATAAAATTAACAGTGAAAGAGTGATGAAAGTGAGTTCATTTTTATTTTTTAAAATGTCTCCAGTGCATTAAAAATTAACTGCTTACTGACCACCCTATAGTATTTTTACTGCTACATGGCGGCGGCTGTGCGCCATTCACGTATATATACGTGATTCCGGACTTCCTCCTGCTGGGGGCGCACGTGGGCCGCTTCTGCTGAGATAATTCACAGCAGAAGCCGATCTGTGTGTGCCGAGCACTAGATGTCCTCCGGCACCTGCCGATTGTCGGCAATACACAGAGTACGGAGATATGCCTATGTAAACAAGGCATCCTGTGTTTCTGCAAGGCCAGGACTAGAATCCATCACTTCTCCTAGTTAAAGCAGCACACGGTGTACACAAATACACTGGCTAGGCACACAGTTAACCCTTTGTTCGCCGTAGATGTTTAACCCCTTCCCAGTCAGTGTCATTAGTACAGTGACAGTGCATATTTTTAGAACTGATCACTGTATTAGTATCACTGATTCCTGCAAAGTGTCAGTTTGTCCACCACAATATCGCAGTCACGCTATAAATTGCTGATCATTACTAGGTAAAAAAAAAATCCATAAATATATCCCTTAGTTTGTAGATGCTATAAATGTTCACGTAAACCAATCAATATATGCTTATTGGGATTTTTTTACCAAAAACATGTAGCAGAATACATATTGGCTTAAATTTATAAAGAAATAAGATTTTCTTTCTTTTTTTTTATTGGAATGTGTTTTATAGCAGAAAGTATAAAATATTGTTTTGTTTTTTTTTCAAAATTTTCGGGTTTTTTTTGTTTATAGCACAAAAATAAAAAGTAGTGGTAATCAAATACCACCAAAAGAAAGCTCTATTTGTGGGGAAAAAATGACATACATTTTATTTGGGTACAGTGCCGCGCAGTAACGTAGTACCGTATTGCAAAAAATGGCCTGGTCATGAAGGTGGGTAAACCTTCCGGAGGTCAAGGGGTTAATGCAATATTATTTTCAGCCATAAACTGGTGAAAATCATTTTGGAAGCAAAACCCTACATCTAATTAACTGCAGTGGTGAAACTCCATTTGGGATAAATATGATACTTACTGTTCATAGAAAGATATATTTTGCTAGAATATGCTTAAATGTAGAACTGTATTAAAAAACAAAACAATGTTTCCAATTTGGATGGACTTACATTGCTTTAACCACTTGACCTCTGGAAGATTTACCTCCCTTCCTGACCAGGCCATTTTTTGCAACACGGCACTGTGTTATTTTAACTGAAAATTGCACAGTCATGTAACACTGTACCTAAATAAAATGTATGTCCTCTTTTATCCCACAAATAGAGCTTTCTTTGGTGGTATTTGCCCACCACTGCATTTTTTATTTTTTGCACTATAAAAAAAAGGCCGACAATTTTGGGAATAAAAACTATATTTTTAACTTTCTGCTATAAAATCATATCCAATAAAGAAATTGAAAAAATCTAATATCTTCATAAATTTAGATTAATAAGTATTCTGCTACATGTTTTTGATAAAAAAAATCCTAATAAGCATATAATGATTGGTTTATGCAAACGTTATACTGTAGTGTCTACAAACTATGCTATATATTTATGGAATTTTTTTTTTTAATACTAGTAATGGGAGAGATCAGCGACTTATAGAGGGACTGCAATATTACAGCAGAAAACCAGACACTAACTGACACTTTTAACACTAATACAGTGATCAGTGCTAAAAATATGCACTGTCACTGTACTAATGACACTGGATGGGAAGGGGTTAAACAACTAGGGCGATCAAAGGGTTGATTGTATGCCTAGCCAGTGTTTTTGTGTACTGTATGTGCTGCTTTTAATAGGGGAAGAGATGGATTTTTTGTCCCTGCTTTGCAGGGACAAAAAATCCATCCCTTCTCCCCTGACAGAATGGAGATCTGCCTTGTTTACATAAGTAACAAACAACACACTCATGAGTGCACTGTTAGCCAGATGGAAAGAGCATGGGCAATAAGAGTCTCTAAAATGAAAGTTCATAAAAAGGAATAGTCTCTGGGGGTGAGGTGCTGACTTTGGACGGCTGCAGGCTCTGGTGAGAGCTAGAAGGGACTCTGTAGAAATGCAGAAAAGAAAAAGAGCAGCACCATCTAAGTGCAGCAATGATAGTACATTTAATTCCAAAGATAAATGATAAAACTCACAAGATCACAATGTCAGGGCATGTAATGATATTACGGGGTTCATTGGGAGCCACCATCATCATTGTGATCTTGTTAATTTTATCATTTATCCTTGTTTACATAGGTACATCTCCATTCTGTGTGTTTTACCTATGATTAGCTGGTGCCAGCGGACAACCAGTGCCCGGTACCGCAGATCAACTTCTGCTGTGACTAATCATAGCAGAAGCGGCGCCCCTTCTGTAGGCGGAAGTGCAGAACCACGTATACATATGATTCTGCACAGAAGGGCTTCCCTGTAGCAGTAAATCTGCTATAGGGCGGTCCTGGAGTGATTAAAATGGTATTTAAACCCAAAAGCAAAAATGTAATATAGTGCAGCTTAGCAATCATTAGATGTGATGGCTGCATTACTTTTCTTTCTTTTTAGTCTTGTTTCCCTCTGTTTTCACCTGGATATCTGTCCAGTAAGACCTCCTGTATTAGAATGCCCCCACTCTGGATGAATGAGCACAGGGGGCACCTTTTGGCAGCAGCATTGTCAGTCTGGGGGGAGAGGAGTGTTAGATGTACTAGCAGTTTAGAAAAGACGGCCAGAAATGGTCCAAATCTCGGCCGGATCAGCAGGGATCGGCTGAGATTAAAAGCAACTATGGGCAGGCTGATTGGTGATTATTACCAGTGGCTATAGCCGTTAGCAATAATCACTGTGTATTCTCCCGGCAGGGATTGCTCCCCCCGCTCCCCCTCCAGGAGAACACAATAGTGCCACAGGGGGGTTTCCCCCATCAGCACTGACTGTGTTGATGATGGAATTGAGTGATTTTCTTTCCTGCAACCTGTGGTTGCAGGAAAGAATTGCATCATGTATGGGTGGCTTTACACATCGCTAACAAATTGAAGCTAAACTCCATATACGCTACACAAATAAATAAAAGTTGATCATTAAATACCCTTGTTAGTGGTAAACGGTTTGTCTCGTCTCTGACTGCTACATCTGCAGGACAGCTTGTTCTTTTGAAAAATAAAAAATAAAACAGACTTGCTGTCCAGATCACAAGGTGAAAAGAAGGGAAATAAAGCCTAAAAATGAACACTAATGTGGCCAATACATCCAAGAATTGGTAAGCTGCAATATACATGTATTAAATGTTTTCTTTTTAAGGTTTAATATCATTTTATTCTTATTCTGTTAGTGGGATTTGTTGTGCAGGAGATAAACTGAAGCTGATATAAAGTCGGATTCAGATAATTGTACTAGCTGCATTTAAACCTGCAATGTAACTCTATTTACTGAATAACAACCTGCATTTTTATTATGGCACAGCAGTACTCTACAAGATCACTGGAAGATGCCATAAGTACAGTTATTACATAGAAAAGAATGGGGCCCTGGTGCACATGTGCAGTATGAAGAGGGGCCAGCTAGAGATTTTCTTTGCAAAGTCTGTGGTGCTGGGGGGGTATTACAGAACAACTTTACCAAAGGTGGAGTGAATGTGAATGTAAACCCCATTCATTATTATTCCGAAGGAAAAAATGTAATGCTATGCAATGCAAATTAGCCCGTTTTTAATGAACCATACCCCAGCACAATAATGTTGAGGTAATAGAGATTGTAAATCTGATACAGAAAAGTGTGTTTTTGAGTTAATGAAGAGGAGTATTATATGCTCCATAGGCTCTTTTTATACCTGTGCAGCACAACACGTGTGTTCTATTCTACAGCTGAAA
This sequence comes from Lithobates clamitans, assembly GCA_037952925.1. Lineage (NCBI taxonomy): Eukaryota > Metazoa > Chordata > Amphibia > Anura > Ranidae > Lithobates > Lithobates clamitans. The sequence goes on from JBBGZY010000135.1 coordinate 10,583,302, forward strand.
ACCCAGTTTAATCAATGCCCTAACAATGGATTAACACATTTGTAATTTTGTATTTTTTTGCATGCAGGTGCATTTTTTTAGTACAAGTCAGGGCCCACAGGAATACGCGTAAGCAGACAAAACACATGCTTGCATCCATATTTGTCAGCATTTAACACATGGTGAAATAAACTTTCCCCTAGAGCCCAGCATGGAAATGCAATGAAAGTGCACATCACTGCGTAAAACTAATGCCAAGATGCGGGATATTGCAAATATGTATATATACATATATTTATTTATTTTTCATTTTGATTGTAGTCCTCCTATAATAAGCTAACACAGTTTGTGGTCAGTGCTCAGGGTTAAAAAGAAAAGACATGATTTTCTATATTATAATTAATTCAAAACATCACACAGCCCTATTGCTAAGATGTATTACTCCAATGAGTCACATTAATTGCAGGCTGGAAACCTACCACAGAGATGTACACTTCAAAACAAATATGTTATTTTAATAAGCAAAGTTAAGTAACTGGTGATTTACAAATAATTAATGTAAAGCTGGAATTAATGTAGTGTCTAATTTCTAAGCAAATATGTTGACTAATTTCGTTTTTCATATTAACAAGTAAATGTACGCATGCATATCTTTATGATGTAAGTTGTAAATTATTCTAAATTACATTAACTATGTCTGCACGCATTACCTGACGATAATAAACAACTATCTTATAAATGAAATGTGGCCATCTAAAACAAATATAAAGCTGATGAAGTAACTTAATCAGGATTCAATGCAAAATGAGATTAGAGATTTGTGATCATTAATGTCTACTTTCTATTTTTATGGGCACATATTATAACAGCAATTCTACATTACGTGAGCTTGGAAAAATTAAAAAAGAAAATTTAAAGATATCACTTTAAATATATTAAACGTTTCTGACACGTATGACTTACAGGCACCCAAAGGTACTTGTACATACCTGCATGCAACTTTCAGCATTTTTTGATTCCCCAAGCACCAGGCCATTTGTATTGGGCAAAGCTCCAATTCTAACAGTGTTGAAGCATGCATATCTCTATTGGTCAGTGAGGCAGTCAAAGTGATGGGCGGGAGTCAAAGGAATGTGTGGGAGTGGGGTTTAGCTCAAGCAGCACAGCAGGACATTTAGGCTAAGCAGCAGACAGTGAACTGCCATAGGTATATGCAGGTAACCCTACCATACCTGTGAGCAGATTTTAGTATTCTTATAGCGATTGTATACCCGCTGGGTTTTTTTTTTTCCTACACATGCAAGTGAAAAGGCATAATGAGCTAGTATGCACCGCATACTAGCTCATTATGAGATACTTACCTTAGAACGAGGCGCCGGCATCTCATCCTGTCCACGCCGAGGGAGCTGACATTTCCCCTTGGCGTGTCTTCCGGGTATCGCGGCTCCGACGCTGTGAGAGGCCGGAGCCGTGATGTCGTCACTCCCGCGCATGCGCGCTGAAGACTTCTGTCCGGCACGCTCCGGAGTTTGTCGAGCTGTCAGCCGAGAATCCCCTGTGCGCATGCGCCGCTGTAGTCAGCAGCTCATTGCGAGAGGAATATCTCCTAAACCGTACAGGTTTAGGAGATATTTTTTTACCTACAGGTAAGCCTTATTATAGGCTTACCTGTAGGTAAAAGTTTAAAAAAAAGGTATACAACCACTTTAAAGCAACAGTCTCTCTACATAAGGCAGAACTGGACTCGGTGGGATTATTTCACTAAAAACAAATAGGCTGTTCACTTTGCAAGGGTCTTTCCCTTAATTCAGTGACTTCGGTAAAAATTCACTCTGCAAAGAAGAACCAATCACATGCAATGAAAAAAAAAAAGTATTTTTTTTTCTTGCACATGACTGGATGATGGAAGTCAGCAGCTCTTCTCCTGATTCACTAAGTAGGGGAAAACGTCCTCGCAAAGAGAAAAGCCTATTTGCCTTTAGTAACTCAATCCCTGTGACTTGTCATCACCCAAAGAAATGGCCTTGTACATGGTTCCCCAATGCAAGGAAATATAATTCCATCACAATAAGTTTAAAACGTGTTGATGGGTCCTGAGGAGACCAAAATATGAGATGTTCAATCATGCTGGGATCCTACCATCTGCTGCGGGAGAGGAAATGCTCACTCTCTTCGGGGTTCTTAGATATAATCAAGTAAATGTCATCTCAAAAATGAGGCTTGGAAACTTTACAAATCAAAATTTAAAAAAACTGCATATAATTAGTTTAAAAGGTCAGTCTACATAATAATGAAATTTCATTTACAGGTTGAGCCTGGTGAGCTAAGAAAGCACCTGGCATCTCTAGTGGTAAGATCTTCTTTTTCATATTTCCTTATTTGCCTTTGTTTCCAAGTTTAGGGTCGTCCCGCTACTTTTGTCTGTTCCTGCATCACCTTTTTGGATTTTTGAACAATATAAAATAATAAAAAAAATTCAAATGGAAGAAAAAGAAGACTTCTCAAAAGGCCTGGAGCTGGTATGTAAATGTAGGATCTCAAGTGCAGAAATCTTACCAGAGTCCTCAAGAGATGAGTGATACTATCAGTTTTAATTCCCTAGTATCTACCAGAAACTAAAGTTCCAGGTGCACTAACCTTTCCAAGAATATATAAAATCACTGTTAGTTTCAGCATTCATTCCAAAGTAAAAAAGGGGGTTTTCAACAGAGCTACTTTACCTAAAATCTATCTTCACACTGGGCTGTTACAAAATGTCTGAAAGATGAAATCTAAGTTGCAGAGGGAATGCCGAGAATATAAACTGATGGGAGTGGGAGGTACAAACATTGCCTTTTACAACAAGAAAGCTTAATAAAGCTGTCATTTAAAGTTAAAGCGTAACTAAACTGTATCTGAGCACTACAAACTAAGAATGCTATTTCATTTGTTTTCAATATTCATAGAAAACACATCCATTCATGTGTCCATACTTTATGTTATTGAGGAAACACTTTGAGAAAAAACCCTTAGCATTTCTAGCTGAAGCCACCTTGAGTAAGGGCAGACGATTCATGTAGCATTTACGTCCTTGGACATACCAGCCCTTAACTCAGGCATACAGGAAGGTGGACATGCTTAGCTAAAAAAGCCCCTCCTCCCCTCGTGGGATGTATGACATAATTTTGGCCTAGGTCAGAAATCAAGAAGCAACTGTAGAAATAAAAAAAATAAAAATAAAAAAAAGGTAAAATAAGTAAATAAAATATACATTCTTATCTATTTACTAATGCTAGCAGCATAAGGATTAAAATAGTTACTGTTGACTGAGAGAGTTTATTTCTATGAATGTTCATCAATAGCCTCCAGAGTAGGAAGGAGGTTAGATAGGGGCACTGAATCCCCAGAACTGCAGGTTCTACAAAGTGGGGAGGTCACAACCGTATATTAAATACTTGGCAAATGTTTTTTGGCAAATAAAACAATTCTCATATATGTTTTTCAATAGTGAATTTAACAATCTGAAGCTGCTATATTATTGTCTATAGACATACAATTTTGGAAAGTTGTTAGGAAACAATCCAACCACACAAAAAAAATCTTTTGGCCCAGTTGCAGTGACCAAACACAAACATGCCACCTTAGAGCCAATGGCAACTTCCTTACATCTTGACAGCATGATTACATTTGACAGTACAGAAGCCACCTGACTGAATATTATTGAATGCTTTTTAGATGGTGTATATACAAGATTTTTCCTGTTGCAGGTTTTTAAAAAGCTCAAGCATTTGACTTACTGTAATTCATTGGAATTTAACACTTAGAACTCTCTGGTTCAGCAAATGTCCAATGCTGATGATTTCGGAACAAAATGGCTTTGGCCTTCAGCCATTCGGAAGAGGAGTGGTGCACATTATATTCATTAGCTTTTCAACAGTGAAATTGCCAACAGCCATTCTTATTTCCCAAAAGTGCAGTGAAAACAGAGCTCTTTATCTCTTGAACAGAAGTCTCTCAGTGATAAAACTGTGCAATCATGCTCAAGAGGACTAGCAGTTTTGACAAGTAGAATAAAAAAAAGAATTGCGTGCCTGCTCACTCTGCTGTTTTTTAACTAATCTCACTCGAGGTAAGCATTGTTTTGGTTATTACTGCAGGTCAACCTTTCAATGAGTAAAAGAACCAGAACATTTTTTATTTCTAAATCGGGAAGGTTCCTCAATATACAAATATTAGTTGCATTATGGTTGTTTAGTTGTTGTAGGCACATTTGCTGGTATAAAAAGAGGAGGATCTGCACATTCCAATGAATAATAAAAAAAAATACTTGTAGTTTTTTATCAGTCCGTTTATAAATTATCTATTAGCCTGAATCATGTTTTAAAATGTGCTACCAGCTGTTTTTCACAAATAGTTGTCTGCTGGGCTACCATAGAAACAGCTGGCCTGACTCTAACATGAGAGTGGGGTCTATAATGTCCCCACATACCTATTTCTGTTCTATCTACATTTCTCATCTAAGGCTAAGCAAGCATATGAATGCAGGCATGCAGAAAGCTCCTCTTTTTCATCTGTGTGAGCTCAAACCCTCTCAAGGTGGGGACCACTTCTGGGAATACATTGAACAGTGCAGTTAAAGTTCACCAAAATGTTACAGAGCACAATAATGTAAATGCACTCCCTGTAGCTCAATGAAGATTTTGTGTATTGAGAATTAGGAAACCACTTACTGCCTGACAAAAATTTACAGTTGGCACTCCCTTTGGGCACTCGGGTGTACAGAGCCTAACTTTCTGATCCTAGCAAAACCAATCCTCCTTGTTAAAGACTTTAAAGCAGAACTAAACTCTCTCAATCAACATGAAAGCAGAGATCCACCCAAAAGGGGAAGCTCCACTTGTCTGCCTCCTCCATCCCTCCACTGCCACATTTGGCCACCATTTGGGGGGGGGGAGCGGTACCTGTATTTGACAGGTACCCACTCCCACTTCTGGCTCAGTTCGCTGCGGCAAACTGAGCCAGAAGTTTCCATTTCCATCTGACTGTCATCGAATCCGCCAGGCGGATGGGGAACAGATCCCCATCCTTTTTTTTTTAGCGGACCGGATCAGATGCCGGCGGGGGGTCAGCAGACATCTGCCGCTCCATAGACAGTAATAAATGGTCCGATCGAGTCTGTCTGAAAAATTAACAGATGGACCTGCTCGGTCCATCAGTGTGAAAGGGGCCTAAGATACAAACCAGATTTTAGGCTCCCTCTGTGAAAGAAACTCCCCAAGGATTAATTACATTTAAATGGATGCAGACCCTGTAACATTTCTCACCAGAACACTGAGCGTGCACCAAGTGACTATATTGAACCACAACCTCTCATTCAGAATCACTCTGCACAGACAGAAATTTGTATTTTACAGTGATCCTGGTTTTAGGGATCTGGTGATTGTAAAGTCAGTACACGCAGAGAGCAAAGGTTAGCTATTCTCAGCAAAGGAAAATAGCTTCTTATCATGAGGCCCTTTCATGCTAGGGACCGTCTGTCTGAGGCTGGGTTCACACTAGTGCGAATTGGATGCGGATTTCCCTATATCCAATTTACATGACAGGAGATTGTGATTGGCTCTCTATGGAGCCGGTTCACATATCTCTGTTGCGGCTGTGGAGCAGCTTGCACAAGGGTCCTGTGCATCTTTGACTCCGTTTCAGGTCCGAATTTAGGCAAAAATTTGGCCCTGATTCGTCCCTGAAACGAAGAACAGGGACGCACCGGACCCCCTGCTGTGAGCTGTATCCGACAGCAGTGTGAACCTAGCCTGAAGGGGAAGCACTTATGTTTTGTGAAATCTATAAAACAAGTATAAACATTCTTTTAGGCTCAATATAACACGTGACCAGTAAGAGTATGTTACTCTCATATAATTTTTGTTGTTAAATGACAGCAGGTCTACTTAAATGTGTAAGGGTATTTTATCTAAACACCTCAGCTGATGTCCAAAGTTAAATGCAGAACTAGCAATGTTCAAGTAAAAAATAACAAACTATTGGCAACACACCAGCATAATAATAGAAAAAAAACAGATACAAATGTAAATATTTGAGAGCACCCAAGAGACTTATCCAAAATCTTTAAAAGCCCTTTCACACTGAGCCGCATTAGTGGTAAAGCGCCACTAGTTTTAGAGGCACTTTACTGCTGTTTTAGCGGTCCTTTTTGGCCGCTAGCGGGGCACTTTTAACCCCTGCTAGTGGCCGAAGAAAGGGTTAAATGCGCCTGTGTAGCGCCACCGCCGAAGCGCTTTGCGGGCGCTTTGGCAGCGGTGCCCATTCATTTCAAGTACTGGCGATTATGTGTGTATAGCTACATACGCCGTATTCTGTTATGCATGTCTATGTGCGAAATTATGTAGCACCCGTAGCACTTGGGCACCACAAATGTATGTTAGTCTGCACAGCCATAAGTACTGATAAATGGCTGTGTGCAATAGCCTTTTAAGGTTTGGAGGCGTGTTTTAATTTGGAGGATTGTACTGCTTTTAAAATATGGCGTTAGAACACTGATTTTGAGCCATCTTTAAAGGAATCCTTTTCTGGAACATATTACTGTAGCAGCCAGGCAACAAGCATTTTCATAAGCAATAGCATATTTCTTTTATAAATAGATTAATGTTAACATCTAATCACATTTCACTACTCTGAAAGCAAACACTGCTTTCCTCTATTTTTTTGGGGTGTGTAAATGTCTACCTACATATACAAGCATTATTCAGAACATTTTAAGGATGGATACATGCTACATGTGCCATCTGGAGCACTCATATAAGAACTTCCTACAACATGAGCTGGACCTGGAATTTTAATTTTTTTTTCAGATTCTGATGTTGAGGTAGATAGATTCCACATTTTTTCCTTTTGGAATGTAGAGAATAGCCTCTTGGGGTCAGGGGGTGTAAGATATTAGTATTTGTACTGTTTATATTAGTCCTGTTTGGAAGATTTTTTTTTTTGTCTTGTCTTTTTTTTTTTTCGTTTTTCTTTTTTGTCTTGAATAACAATTTTTAAAGTGGTTGTAAATGCTGAAGTTTCTTTTTTTACCTTCATGCATATGCAAACATTAAAAATAACTGTACTAAAAACAACCAAAGACATCAATATCATCCAGCACTGACTAATCAGTCATTTTTACAGCCCGCAAGGGTACCTCCACCCAGGAGAGTTGTAGTTCATTCAGAGAACTTGTTCGTAAGTTTAAAGTGTTTTACATATAAAGCCTAAATCACTGAAGTGATATGGCAGCTAGAGGGAAACTAATGTATGCTCTTCAACATGTAATGTGATGGTTATTGTACTTATTTTCGTTATATAATCATTAATCAATGAGCAGAATAAACTCTAGGCACACCGTATTAGTCATATTTTGTCTGGATGCAGGCAGGCAGTTCTGAGTTCATTCATGAACATTCAACATTCATTATAAATTATGCAGTGTATGTTTAAGATAAACTTGATTTGACCCCTGAAGCATGCCAAACAGTATTTACAAAGCTTTTAAAACTCCTATACTTTTTTTAAAAGGGCATATTTTTCACGGCATTTATCTGGTATATTCTGGAGTCTCTGGGATCACAGAATGGCTTGTCTATTTTGTTGAAGTAGTAGGATGACCTTTACTGCAGGCATCTTATTTAAGCCACACATATTTCTCAATATAACAGTGCAATACTTTATTTTATAAAGAAAAAAAGTGCAATACTTTATTTTATAAAGAAAAAAAGTTGTGTTACACAAACAAAAATGCATAAACTTAAGTATGGTTACCCCCACATTTAAAAAACCCTCACTAGACCCCACCTGTTTGAATAACTTAAGACCCATCTCCCTGCTCCCATTTGCCTCCAAGCTCATCGAACGCCTTGTCCATAACCGAATGAGTCGCTACCTCAGGGACCACAACCTTCTCGACCCCCTACAATCCGACTTCCGTCCAGAACATTCTACTGAAACTGCCCTACTAAAACTCACCAATGACCTACTAACTACTAAACCAATGGCCATTACTTCATACTCATACTCTTAGACCTCTCTGCTGCCTTCGACACAGTTGACCACCTGCTCCTCCTCAGCAAACTACACTCCCTTGGCCTCTGTGATTCTGCTTTATCCTGGTTTTCCTCCTACCTACCTCAGCGCACTTTCAGTGTCACTTAAAATTCCATCTCCTCTACTCCTCGTCCTCTCTCTGCTGGGGTACCCCAAGGCTTTGGCCTTGGGCCCCTCCTATACTCGCTCTATACCTCTTCCCTGGGCCAGTTCCCATGGCTTCCAATACCACCTCTACGCCGATGACACCCAGATCGATCTCTCCACTCCTCAACTCACCCCCTCGATCTCCTCACGGATCTCAAACTTACTGAATGACATCTTGGTATGGATGTCACACCACTTTCTCAAACTCAATCTTTCTAAAACTGAGCTTGTAATATTTCCTCCTTCCCGGTCCCCCCCACCCCCATGACTTTACCATTAAGATCAACAGCACAACCATTGGTCCCTCCACACATGCCAGGGTGCTGTGTGTCATCCTTGACTCTGACCTCTCCTTCAACCCCAAGATCCAATTACTGGCTAAATCCTGCCGCCCTAACCTCCTCAACATCTCCAGAATTCGACCCTTCCTGACTAATGACACCACAAACCAATGTATTCACTCCTTGATTACTTCCCGCCTTGACTATTGCAACTCTCTCCTTAATGGCCTACCCTTACGCAGGCTATCCCCCCTTCAGTCTATTATGAATGCTGCTGCTAGACTAATACACCCCACTAATCGATCTGTGACTGCTGCCCCTCTCTGCCAACCCCTTCACTGGCTTCCCCTACCCCACCGTATAAAATTCAAAATGCTAACCACAACATACAAGGCCACCCACAACGTCACCCCCAGCTACATCACCAACCTCATCTGCAGATATTGCCCACATCGTCCCCTCCGCTCCTCCCAGGACCTCCTTCTCTGTAGCTCCCTTGTTACCTCCTCTCATGCTCATCTTTAGGACTTCTCCAGAGCCTCTCCCATCCTCTGGAATTCCCTGCCCCTGTATATCCGATCAGCCCCTAACCTGTCCACCTTTAGGAGATCCCTGAAAACTCGCTTTGTCAGGGTAGCCTATCCCACACCCACCTAACAACAACCCCATCAAATCAATGTCCGCATCTATTACCTTTTGTACCACCACCCCCTCCCTTTAGAATGTAAGCTCTACGAGCAGAGCCCCCCTGTCCCTTCTATATTGTACTGTAATTGTGCTGTCCTCTACATTGTAAAGTGCTGCGTAAACTGTTGGCACTATATAAATCATTAATAATAATAATATTAATAATAATAAACTTCTAAATTCACATCTATGCTCCCCCCCCCCCCTCCCGAGGTGTATCTATTGGATTCAATAAAAATGCAGCATCATGCATGTCAACATGCATAAACCAGCAGATTAAGATTCATTCTAACATTGTCAGGATAGGGGAAAAAAGGGGGGGGTGATTCATTCAGCTGTGTGTAAATAAGAGCTTGAACTACTGAGCTCTGTAAACATTAATATTTTTAAACAGCTAAGAAGAGACAAATTTTTGTCTCTTCAGGAACTTCACTGGTTGGTTAGAAAGGTACATTTAAAGTGATATTAAATTTTATTTAAAAAAAATTAAAAACATGTAATACTTTCCTGTTCTGTTCAGTGGTTCTGCACAGAGCAGCCCTGATCCTCCTCTTCTCAGGTCTCCCGACAGCTTTCCTGGCTCCTCCCTCCTGCTGAGCACCCTCAGAGCAAGCACTCACACAGAGCTGTGGCTTTGCCCCACCCCCTCTCTCTCCTGACTGGCTTAGTGGCTGTGATTGACAGCAGCGGTCACCAATGGCTCCTGCTGCTGCCTCAGCCAATGAGGAGGCAGAGTCCCCAGAGGCACTCGTGCACATCGCTGGATCAAGATGGAGCTCAGGTAAGTATTAGAAGTATCAGAGGGGCTGAGGGCTGGTGCACATAGAATGCATGAAGGTAAAAAAAAAAACCTGAGCCTTTAGAACCATTTTAAAATATATATAAATATATTAAAGCAATATTTCATTTATGAACAAAAATATAATGATGTATAAAAAAAACTGTCCTGGGGACTATAAAACAACATGTAAAAACTGATACATGTACTTTCAAGGTGCACACTATATGGCTGTTATCTTGGATCCTGGCTTCACTACCTAGTGACTCAGTGGCCTTAGAGCATGGAGATAGTAGTGCCAGGAGTCAGATATGGTACTGGAGTGTGAACCTTTAAAAATATGTTAGCAATGGCAGTTTTTATGTTTCTGCTCATACAGGTTCACTTTAATATGTTTTTTTGCATTTTAGAAAACAGTCTCACTGTAGCTTACAAGAGGGGTGCTATGAGATGCTTTTTGTCAGTATAAAAGGGTTAATGATAAGTTTGATTTTCCTAACAGAAAAAAAATTCTAACCACATACAAGGTACACAGAATGTATAGTCATAGCACTTCATCTGAGAACCACAAACCAAAAACGCTATTTAAATCATTTGTAATATTCAATGCAAACTTCCCCATCCATCCATGTCTCCATGCTTTATTTTGTTGAGAAATCACTTTGAAAAATTACCCCTAGCATTCCTAGCTGTGGCTATCTAGAGTAAGGCAAATGATTTATGTAGCATTTACTTCCTAAAATTCATCTGCCTTTAGCTCAAGCATCCAGGAGAGGGTGCTTATCTGAGAAAACCCTTCCATCTTTCCTCCCCCCCTGAAGACTCTTGGAATGACATAATTTGCCTAGGCAAGAAACCAGAAAGTTACTGAAGAAATGTAAAGAAAAGGTTTAAAACCAGTAACTATGATATACTGTGCTTTCCTATCTATTTACTAATGCTACCAGCATGAGGATTAAAAATAATCAATGTTATCCATAAAGATCAGGTGGGTTTCATCCCTGGGAGACAAAGGCCAGACCAGATCCGCAGGGAAGTTGACATTATCTCCCTCTTGAACTCACAGTGGGATGGTGGTCTAGCTCAGGAAGGCTTTATACTTTCTTTAGATCTTCTGAAAGGTTTTGACTCTGTCTCATGGCCTTACTTTATTGCCATTTTGAAACGCTGGGGTTTTAGTGAGTCATTTTTGAATATCATTGGGGCTGTGTATTCAGCCCCGGAGGCCTAGATAAATCTCCAGGGCTATTACCCTGGATCTTTCTGCATCTCGAGAGGTACAAGGCAAGGTTGTGTGCATTGATTTTTGCTATTGCAATAGAATCCCTAGCCATAGCTATCAGGGAGCATCCTGACATACATGGAATACGTTGGGCCCTCAAACCCATAAGGGCTCTCTATTAGCCAACGATCTCCTACTATTTGTAACTTCCCCTTTGACTTCTCTCCCCAATATTTGCCATGTCTTAAAGGTATTTGCCAAGGCTTTAGGCCTCTATGTGAATTACAATAAATCGCAAGCTTTACCTACCACTTCCCCTGGTCACAACCCTTCAGGGACAATTTGGATTTTCTTGGAGTGACACGACAATCCATATCTAGGAGTTAATCTAGCTTCCAGAATAGATCAGCTTTATAAAGCCAATCATCCTGCCCTGATGAGAAAATTAGAATCTGAACTTGCTCAATGAGCCCCTCTGGACCTATCTTGGCTGGGACGGATAGGTTAGATTAAGATGACCCTGCTCCCTCAA